>JARYGA010050904.1:0-162119 GCA_030545235.1 Helianthus tuberosus | reverse complement strand
AACATCTTCCGTCAACATTTCACCAACGAGTTTTCCCGCCCAAACTCTCGGTTATAAATATGAGGATAATTCAGGTATGAACTTCAAGTTACACACACTTCGTCAATACTTCTTCTTCTTCATAAACACCTACTTATTCTCACGCCGGAGTCGGGTGAAGGAGAGAACCCTTCTTCTCCCCTTGACGAGGCTAACGGTGTTTTGTTTTGCAGAGTTTTCCGGAGAAGAAGAACTGTTCCATTAGATCAAAAGAGAGAAAACCCACCTTTTATGCAGATCTAAACCCCTTAGATAATTTGATTCTGGTCAATTATCGAGTGTTTCTTCAGGACCGTAGTTAGGAAATAGTTTATCAGAGTAAAACCCCTCATTTCATAAATAATAAACACATGGGTAAAACCCAAGTTTCCATTTATAATATGTTTATAGGGATAAACCCTATTTTATTGAAATAAAAACTTCTTTCTTGTTTTAGGTAACTTTTATAGCCACTTTTCCAAGCCTTCAGTGCTCTCCAGCTGGCTTCTATTTGGCTTTCACATTTTCTTTCCGGAAACGCATTTTAAAACATTTTTACAGTGGGAAATACTGGTGGGTGCATCCCAATTTAATCAAAACAATTTTATATCTTTACAGTATTGAGGGCATCCGCAATTACATTTGTTTACATCTACCAAATTACCACCCACGGTATTGTCAATCCTGACTTGTGGTCATGTTACTATTCTCAGTATTAGTAACAAGTAATGTATATAAAACCCCAACATACCGACAGTAATTGTAGAATTACAAATACTCAATCACTGTTAATTATATTTTAAAACAATTGAGGTTTTCTAAAAACAATTTATTATAAAAAGAGAATGACTCACATTGCTGTTTTAGGTAACCCTACTGCTTTCTGACGACTTCCTGGTTATAATCTATTAAATTAAACAATGCACACATGTTAGTAAGATAACCCAAATTTTACATTAGCTATACCCTCCCCCCCGAGACAGAACTCCAACGACTGAGTCAGGCAGAGCCTTGACATGCGTTACGGAGCTCTAGATCAATCGGGCAGAGTAACTAATACGTAACCGGGGGTTATAATACATACAACGAGGCAGAGCTTCGCTTTTTAGTGGGTATTATGCCCGGGTATTACTTCTACTATTAGAGAAACTGAGAGAGAAATTCTGAACGAATTGGAATGAACGTCGAACTCTCAATTTATAGGGTCTGATCAGGGGTTCTCGCGTCCCGTGAGAAACAGAAGGCAGGGCTTTCACGGCCCGCGAGGATGCTAGGGTAGGCCCTAGCTTTGATGACTCAACAACTAGCTTTGACACGCATCATGACACGTGGCAGGCTAGTGTGCCGCCTGGTGGCACCTTGTCGCGGCCCGCGACATACGTAGCCACAGGGATCGCGCCCCGCGAGCGGCTCCCTGACTTTGTTTTTGTTGATTTTTATTAATATAAAGGTAAGTTAAGCTTGTTTTTCGTATACGGGGTATATTTTAGGATGTATAGGAGTGTTTAAGGGTTTTGGGAGAGTTGTTATAACTTCCATCTCATCGGAGAATACATCGGCATACCGGAAAAAGGTCATTACTTCAGGTCTAAACCAAGATGAAGGAAGAGAGGAAACCTGATCTCCTCATCCTCCAGAAAATAGTCCGGACCCAAAGAAGAGCCTAGAATAGTACCTGAGAAACTCACAACCTTGCCTTCTCCCATAACCTTCCCTTCACCCATAACCTTCCCTTCACCATGCCTCCTCCGTCTCCATGACTTCCACTTCATCCACATGAAGATAGCCCCCGAAAAAAGTAGTTGATGGAGCGGATCGGGCCCTGGCTGCTTCCTCCCTGGAAGATTTCTCACCGGAAAGGTGTTCAATAAGATCTGTCAAAATGTTGTCCGCGGAAGACGAATGAGTTTTCCTTACTTTCCTAGCCATCTTCGGGAGGGGAAGGAGATCCGTGGATCTGATCTGAAGGGTTTCAGGCTTCCACTTTCTTTAAACCGACCCTTTAAACTCCGAACTGGATGAAGTAACCTTGCCTTTACCAATTTCTATGGAAGGTGGGTAGAGCAGCTCCTTGTCTAAATCCCTTATCTCCGGATCACTATCTTCGGTCACCTCCAGGGGATCCCCCTAACTTGAACACCTGTGGACCCTGCCGCCTCCGCTTTAAATTCCGGTCTAGAAGGAATGGCCGAAGAAGCTTTCGGATCAACTGGAGGTCTGATCTCCTGAGTAGCCAAATATATCTGCTTTAAAAAAGGCTCTTCAGCCGCAATAATTTTGTCAAAATCAAAGTCCAGAGTAGAAAAGTTCAGCACCTTCAACGCGTCCCTGAGTGACATCTCATCTCCTACAAGTCAAAAAAGGAAAAAATATTAGCAAAGCACAAAAATCATGAGGTACCGAAGGGAGGAAAATAGGCCGGGTTACTTACTTTCACCACTCTTATGGATCACCAGCCATTCCATATCCCCTCGGTCCCAAACATGGCACACCCATCCTAAAAGTAATATATGCTCGGGAAGGAGATGGATAGGGGTCCGGTTGTCAATTAAATCTCGATCCAATTTCTGATTAAAAACAAAATTCTCTCCGAGCTCGAAGTCCATGGACTGATCCTTGAACCTCCATGCCATATCAGCCAGAAGACAAAGATCGTCCAGCCAAAAGAAGTTATCCTTCCAGTTTTTCAAACTGGACTTCTCATCTCCGGCTGGACTGGGGATGCCCTTCCGGTGGGCGAAGGTATACCAATCTCCGGCAATGTTGAATTCGTAAAAATATCTAAATACGTTCAAGTCCGGCTTCTGACCTAAAGCCCTACAGGATATCTCAAAGTGATTTACCCGACTCAATCCGTTCGGGTTCACCTGACAGAGATGAACCCGAAAAAACCAAAGGACTTTCACTAAGAATTTCATGAAAGGGACGTGGTAATTTGCAAAATTACAGATGCGTGTATAAAGGGGAAATTTCCCATATAAAAAAGGATAAATCGGTTTGTCACGGGTCGGAAGCCCGGGATTAAGGTCAATTGAAATGCGAAACTCTAGTATGAACTTGTTTAGTTGCTTCTGCATCATGACGCCAAAGATTTCGGAAAGGTTGTCTTTCCGGGAGCCATTACAGTTAAAGGAAGATGTTACGCACCTTGTAGAAGAAGAAGGGTTTCTGGTTAAAGAGGAAAAAATCCAAGAGGATAACACAGGAGAAGAAATTTGAGAGATAAAAAGTAAAAAAATGAAAGTAAAAACCACCTTATATATAGGAAAGAAAGTTGAAAATAGCTGGCACATCCCATCAAACCGTCACGTCAACGCGCCGTTTGCCATTCTCGAGACAGGAAACGTTACGATTACCGGTCGGTGATTGACAGGCAAGATATCCCTATCTCACAGACGCCACATCAGCATCACCCCAAAATCTCCACGTCATTCATCCGAAACGAAACTAAAAAATTTTACCAAGTTTAGATCTGAACTTGAGAAACTGGGGGACTTCAAGATACATATCCGGGGATGGACTTCCTCCGAAGGGTCGGACCGAATCATCAAGGACGAGTATCTTAAATAGCTCCGTCCCCCAACCATCAGCAGACGGACCACCAATAGGTGCATCCAGCCGGATGACGTCATCACAGTTGACTAATATAAATACCCCCACCAAGTACAACCCAAGTACGATTTTCTGAACCTTCGTCCTACTTTCTCTTTCTAACAAGTACTTATCCTCACGCCGGAGGGTGGTCGCAGAGGGGCCCTCCCATCTCTGCGGCGAGCCTAACGGTTTGTTCATCTTGCAGGTTCAGATCTTCAACGAATCAACAAGATTTAGCTAAGGTAACAAGCTTCGGCCTTAAATCTCTGGATCTCCACTTAGAAAAAAAATGCAGCGAAGAATCAGGAGGCCGGGTTCGAACCCGCGGCCTCTGATTCACTTACAAACATCCTATAACCACTGGACTGCTCTGATGTTTTGTAATATAACCATATATTTATAAACTTAAATAGTGATTAAACTACATCACTAATTTGGTTTTGTATAAAAGAAGAAAAACCAGTTGCAGCAAGGAACCAGGGCTGGGACCCGAACATGTGCCTTTGCATGCTATGTATTAACTATCATTCCTTTAACCACTGCACCATGTTACTGATCTGGTTCTTTATTAACATTACAATACATCTAAACAATAACCCAGCAACCTTCATCTTCTCTAACAAACCCACCTAGTCCGAGTTGTTATAGATTATAATTATCAATGAAGTGATGGAGGTTTATTATATACGTTCAACAGTGGATCGATTTATAATAAAAGAGCATACCGTGACGACGTGAGTTAATCTCTAACGTGGATTCCGGCTAGCTCCGACAGCGTCTTTACGTCTCCGGCAGGTTGCAGGTTTTCCGACGAGGGTCTAGTGGTTGATAGGGGTTTGTGTAGCGACTGAGGAGGGCTGTAAAGTTTTGAGTTTGTCTTGGCACGTGGTTATATATACACACTCAGATAAAAAAAAGTTACCGATGTCACAACCCCCGACCCCTTACCTTGGGAGCGGGCACTGCGAGAACACAGAGCCGGTGGTATCGATGTTTATTAATTTGGCAGCGGAATTAAAACATCAGGACCGTAGTTAGGAAATAGTTTCAGAGTTTGAAACACCAAACTATTATAATAAATAATAAATAAATGGGATAAAACCCAAGTTTCATTCACAATACATTCATAGGGATAAACCCTAATTATTGAAAACATAATCTCCTTTTTATTTAGGTAACTTTTATAGCCATTTCTTTAAGCCTTCAGTGCTCCACGATTGGCTTCTTATTAGCTTCACATTAAGTTACCTGAAACGCGTTTTAAAAAGATTTTATCAGCAAGAAATACTGGCGAGTGCATCCCAGTTTAATCAAAGCAACTTTTATAACTTTACAATATTGAGAGCGATTACAATGTTTATATCTACCAATATACTCATTCAGTATTTGTCATGTTCACAGTTCCATGACTGTGGTCATGTTACTCATTGGCTAACTCGTTGTCCAATAGTAACGGATTACTAGTAGTATATACAAAACCTCACATACCGGCAGCAATTGTAGAATACATAAACTCAATCATTGTAAGTATAATTGAAAACATTTGAGGTTTCGGTAAAACAGTTTTGTAGAAAAGGAGAATGACTCACTCTGTAGACTTATGTGTTTCTACAGCTTCCTGTTGGTGTTCCTGATTATAGTCTATTAAAAATAAACAATGCACACGTGTTAGTAAGATAACCCAAATCACATTAGTCATACAACTCGAGACAGAACTCCAACGAACTGAGTCAGGCAGAGCCTTGACATGGGTTACGGATCCCTAGATCAATCGGGTAGGGTAACGAATTAGTCATCGGGGGTTAAAATACTTACAACGAGGCATAGCTTCGTGTTTTGGGGTATTGTACCCGATAATTTTTGAGCTAAAAGTCAGAGAGAGAAAGAAGTTTTGAGCGAGTTGGGACTGAGGCTGAAAGCCTCTATTTATAAGCTGGAAACAGGGGGCTCGTGCCCTGCGACCCATCTTTCTCTCTTTCTCATGGCTCGCGAGAGACCTAGGCTAGGGCTTAGATCAGGTTAGTCATAAGTGTAGGCTCTCTGTGTGTCGTGCCACGTGGCACGCTGAGAATCCGCCAAGTACATCTTGGTCACGACCCGCGACACCCTTGGTGAGCTTGGTCGCGGCCCGCGAGTGACCCAAGAAATTTGTTTTATTTGATTTTTATTAAAATTAAGGTTATACGAGTCCGTTTACGTGTATTTGGGGTATAATTAAGGCGATTATGGGGTGTTTTTCGAGGGTTATTATATCCTCCCCCACCTTGTTTTAAATATCGTCCTCGAGATTCACTGGAACAGGTGTGGATATTTCCGCCGCATTTCTGACTCGAGCTCCCAAGTGTATTCTGGTCCTCTCTTTGAATCCCATTTAACTTTAACCAGAACTAATCTCTTGTGTATGAGATTCTTGATCTTTCTATCTTCAATCTATAGTGGTTTCTCTACAAACTTAAGTTTCTCATTTACCTCTATGTCCTGAAGAGGTACCACTAATGATTCGTCTGCTAAGCATTTCTTGAGGTTACATACATGAAATACGTCATGTATTCATGTCATCTCCTCTGGCAGTTGTAGCTGATAAGCTACTGGTCTTACTCTTTTGATAATCTCAAAAGGTCCAACATACCTTGGGCTTAGCTTTCCTCTTTTAACGAATCTGACTACTCCTTTCCATGGAGAAACTTTTAACAATACCTTATCTCCATCTTGAAATTCCAATGGTTTTCATATGTTATCCGCATAACTCTTTTGACGATCTCGTGCTGCTTTTAGTCTTTCCTTGACTTGAATAATCTTGTCCGTTGTTTCTTGCACTATCTCTGGTCCAGATAGTTACTTTTCTCCAATCTCTACCCAACAGACCGGAGTTCGGAACTTTCGTCCAAAAAGTGCTTCAAACGGTGCAGCATTGATGCTGGTATGATAGCTGTTGTTGTTGGAAATTTCTATTAATGGTAAATGATCATCCCAATTGCCTCCAAAGTCAATTACACAGGCTCTAAGCATATCTTCCGTTGTCTGAATTGTCCTTCTGCTTTGTCCATCTGTTTGAGGATGACAAGCTGTGATTAGATTCAACATTGTTCCCATTGCTTTTTGGAAACTTGTGCAAAAATGAGAAGTAAAACGGCTATCTCTATCAGACACAATGGATAACAATATTAGAAATGCACATGTGCATCTATATGTATGAACATGTTATAACGTGTTTTGGTACACCACTTTGAATACACTTTCCCTTTCATCTATCATACCATCCATAATACACTACCATTACATCCTACCATCCATAATACAGTACCATTGGCTCCTACCATCCATAATACAATACTATTACCAATATTTCACTTTATTACATATACATCAACACCCTTTATACCATCGAAACAATATATTACATCATAAAGTGACAAATATAATCAAACTATCAACCACTAGATATAACTAACCAAAACACATGTATATGGGCCTACTTCATCATTTAAAATCACCAACTTTTTGTACCAAAACACGTTATATGATGGTTATACATAATGATGCATACGTGCATTCTTAATATTGGTAATGTAAAAAGTAGTGTATTGTGGATTGTAATGTAAATGAAAGTGCATTTTTCTACTAGTAGTAATATATTACGGAATTTGTCCAAGAAATGATATATGCACATGTGCATCCATAACCGTTACTCGAAAAAAAAAAGATTTTTTTTTTAATTTTTTGTGTGTTTTTTGGATTTTTATATATCAAGGGAAAACTCCCCCCCCCCCCCCCCCGATATGTGAGAACTTAAAGAACTCGGCCTTCTCATGGGAGTTTTGCCCCCATTTTTTCACACTCGTAGATTAAAATGTGTTTGAAGGACTGACGTAAAAAAATAAAAAAAAAATTGAAGTGGTGTTTTTTGGCCCTTTACAGCAGCAACTGATGACATAAGCATGGCATAATTTTTTATAGCATTTACGGCTACTGTAAACGAAAAAAACAAGTTTTTTTTTGGAAAATTTGATTTTTTTAAGATTTTGGTAAAAAAAATTGAAAAAACCTTTCGTAAGGTCGAGTTCTCTAAGTTCTCACAACTCATATAGGGTTATGTTCATTTGTAAACAACCCCCTTAATAGTGAACTAATCCTAGCCTTTGATTATCAATACACAAGTGTAAATCAATGGCCAGGATTTGATGATGAAAATACGCTAGTGTATTTTAAGATTTGATGAAGTAAATCAATGGCCAGGATTTGTTCACTTAGTTCACAAATACACTAGTTTTCACTCTAGAACCTTACCCTATATATATAGGGAGAGTATCATGAGAAAACTACATATAAATAAGAAAACTAAAAAACTAAACAAAAAAACATAATAACATTCCAATTTTTTAATAAAATTTCGCTACTTTTTATGTATAAAAAATTTCAAAAAAAAAAAAAAAAAAACTTGTACTGTGCATTATATGTGTACTTATGTCCATTATATGCTTAAAGTTAGCTTTTGAGTTTAGTTTAGCTTTTATGGTTAGGTTTTTTGGAGGTTTAAGATTAGGTTTCTGGGTGTGGGGGAGGGGGGTTTAGGTTTTTGGGAGGGTGCAGGTGGGGAAGGGGGGTTAGGTTTTTTCGAGGTTTATGTTTAGGGTTTAACTTTAGGTTTGTAGGGGGTGTGGGTTTAGGTTTTTAGGGGATGGGGGTTTAGGCTTTTTGTGGGAGGGTGAATTTAGGTTTTTGGGGGGTGGGGGTGGGGGTGGTTTAGGCTTTTCCGTCTTATTGCACATGTGTAGTACAATTTTTTTTTTTTGAAAAAAAAAATATTATACATAAAAAGTAGCGAAATTTTATAAAGAAATTGTAAAAAAACAAAAGTAAATTGCCAAAATCGTCCCTGAGGTTTGGAATGTTTGTCATGTTCATTCAAAACAACTTTTTTTTTGTACCGTATAGTCCTTCACTTTTTGGATTTTTTGCCATTTTCATCCAAACGTCTAACTTTTTTTTGCCAAAATCGTTCCTGAGATTTGGAATTTTTTGCCATTTTCGTCCAAATGTTTAATAGAAAAAATAAAGAAAATTAGATATTTGGATGAAAATGACAAAAATCCCAAAAGTGAAGTACTATATTGTACAAAAAGTTGTTTTGGATGAAAATGGCAAACATGCCAAACCTTAGGGACGATTTTAGCAATTTACACAAAAAACAAAATTTTTGGTATGTTTTTAGGTTTTTTAGTTCATTTTTTTGTTTTATCATTTAAAGTAGTTTTTTCATGATCCATCCCCTATATATATATATATATATATATATATATATATATATATAGGGTAAGGTTATTGTAAAAAAGACCAAAAGTGTGAGAAAGGTAAGAAAGAATCTTAGCCATTAGATCTAAATTAATTGAAAAGGGTAAACAAGTAATTTTATCATTAATTCAATTAATTAAAAATTTCCCATAACCGCCACCTTAATTATAGGAAGTATATAACACCATTTAGCAAGTATATAACACCATTCAGCAAGTATATAACACCATTCAGCATTCATCAAATATATAACACCATTCAGTAAGTATATAACACCATTCAGCAAGTATATAACACCATTCAGTAAGTATATAAACCATTTAGCAAGTACATAACACCATTCAGCAAGTATATAACACCATTCATTGACTAAACATCTGATCGAAACATATTTTTTTCTCTATATAAGTATAATAATATGGTACTTATATTAAAGATAAAAAAAAAGCTCGTTATTATGGTGTAAATTTTTTTAAAGTTACGTATAAAAAGTTATTGACGTTTAAAAAAGACGGGGGAAAGTTACATGTGCATTACCTAATTTCTAGTGGATTTAAAAGACTATATTGCCCCTAGATATTTCAAATCAGTCCAAATTAATGAAAATATTTTACAATTTGGTCCCTATTGATCTCAACCATTAGATCAAAAGATCTAATGGCTGAGATTCTTTTTTACCCTTCTCACACTTTAGGCCTTTTTTTACAGGATCCTCTACCTATATATATATAGGATTAGGTTCAAGAGTGAACACTAGTGTAGTTTGCGAACTGAGCGAACTAATCTTGGCCATACATGTGTGTAGCGATCAATGGCTAGGATTTGATGACGAAATACACTAATGTATTTTACGATTTAATGATGAAATCCTAGCCATCCACGTGTGTAAATCAATGGCCAAGATTTGTTCACTCAATTCACAAATACATTAGTGTTCACTCTAGAACCCCATATATATATATATATATATATATATATATATATATATATATATATATATATATATATATATATATATATATATATATATATATATATATAGGGATGGGGTAAAATAGGAACCACCCTTAGTTGAGAAAACCGTAGAAACCATTACTAACCTTAGATCTTTCTATAATGTGTGGTTGAGATTGAATTGCAATAAACATGTGTCATATGTTGCTTGTCTTTTGTGAAAAGTATTTATTTATTGATAAAAAGGTTATTTGGTAATTTGGTTAAAGGTCTATTAATTATTGACAAGAAACATATCAGAGGTGTTTTAATTTTTTGACTCAACATTCAAACCATCAAACCTTTTTATTATTTTTTTGTCTATTTTTTTTTAAATGTAAAAAAACATCTTCTTTATTACATTTTTAAACACATGTAAAAAAATTGAAAACATAGACCAATTATTAACATACCAAGCTTCTCTATTGTTTTACGTCGGATGGTTAATCAGTCCAAATTAATGAAAATTTTTTACAATTTGGTCCCTATTGATCTCAACCATTAGATCAAAAGATCTAATGGCTGAGATTCTTTCTTACCCTTCTCACACTTTAGGCCTTTTTTTACAGGATCCTCTACCTATATATATATATAGGATTAGGTTCAAGAGTGAACACTAGTGTAGTTTGCGAACTGAGCGAACTAATCTTGGCCATACATGTGTGTAGCGATCAATGGCTAGGATTTGATGACGAAATACACTAATGTATTTTACGATTTGATGATGAAATCCTAGCCATCCACGTGTGTAAATCAATGGCCAAGATTTGTTCACTCAGTTCACAAATACATTAGTGTTCACTCTAGAACCCCATATATATATATATATATATATATATATATATATATATATATATATATATATATATATATATATATATATATAGGGATGGGGTAAAATAGGAACCACCCTTAGTTGAGAAAACCGTAGAAACCATTACTAACCTTAGATCTTTCTATAATGTGTGGTTGAGATTGAATTGCAATAAACATGTGTCATATGTTGCTTGTCTTTTGTGAAAAGTATTTATTTATTGATAAAAAGGTTATTTGGTTAAAGGTCTATTAATTATTGACAAGAAACATATCAGAGGTGTTTTATTTTTTTGACTCAACATTCAAACCATCAAACCTTTTTATTATTTTTTTGTCTATTTTTTTAAAATGTAAAAAAACATCTTCTTTATTACATTTTTAAACACATGTAAAAAAATTGAAAACATAGACCAATTATTAACATACCAAGCTTCTCTATTGTTTTACGTCGGATGGTTTACATCGGCGCGAACGGTTACGTTTTACATTTGACCAAAATAAACCGCCCTTTTTATTTTAACAATTCTCTTATTACATTTTTTACGTTTGATGTTTTACGTCGACATTTTTTTACATTTAATGTTTTCTGTCGGCGCGAAAGGTGCGACACCAACCGTAAATTCTTTTACACAACAAAACAAAAAATAAAAACGTACGTAAAAACTATTTTACGCGTTACGTGTTTGCATACGTTTCGAAAATAGATTTATGTGTGACGTTAAGAGGTGCTCGGGACAGCGATCAGAGGCGTAAAAAACATTTTTTAAACACGTTGTCTAACATTTTTTTCCGCAAGTTGTCGAATGTAAAACATATTTTTTCGCATCGGCTGACGGATGGTGTCGGAAGGTTTCTTAATGCACGTTGTCGAATGTTTTTTAACGCACGTCGTCTTTGTCGAACGTAAATGCTTTTGTTTATTTTTTTACACAGTGGTGTATTGCATAAAGATGTTCATTTACATGTTGTCAAATGTTTTTTACGCACGTTGTCAAATTCCATACCTTGATTTATTTACACACGTAAGAAGAAATCGACAAAACCCCCGCTTGTTGAAAGGTTTTTTAACGCACGTTGTCGAATGTTTTTTTACGTACTGTGTCGAATGTTTTCTTAATTACGATGTCTAATTTTTTTGAAGTAGGTTGTCGAATGTTTTTTTAGACGCCTTGTCTTTGACTAACATACACGAACATATCTACATATGCAAACATTTTCAAGAAAAACTTTTACATTTGAATTCGACAAAACCACCACCGCCGCAATCACCATTGCCGTGCCGCCACCATCTCCGTCACATAACCACCTCCGCCGTCTTCGCCTTCTACATCACCCCTTCCACTGCCTTCAACACCGTTGTCGCCGTCTACATCACCCCGATCAGTCTTCTTGTCAGGATCCGTTCTCCAATAATCCACTATCACCGACGACTCTACCCCATTCCATCTTCCACGGTGGTTTCGCCACCTTCGAACTTCACAACCACTTCGATCTGAGTCTAACTTCTGGGCATTTTCTTTTGGATCTCGATTTGTTTTTTTGTAGATATTGAATATGATGAATCAAACATATCTTTGGATCTCCATTTGCTTTTTGTAAATGTAAAATGAGAGAAAGAGAAATATTAGGGTGAACGGGGCACTATGCGGGGAGTGGTGCGGGGATTGAAGTCACCGAGCGGGAACACCGCCGCCATCACTTCGGGGAGGGTATTCGGGGAGGGGGATCGATGTATGTTCACCGCACAAGAATTGCACAAGAATCGAGGATTTAAACGTTGGGCAACGGTCAAATATTTAAAAAAAAAATTCAATTTTAACCAATATAAATAACCAACTTAAATCTAATTTTTTACCACACCCATTCTCAAACTTATACTCTAAAAATCTATCAAATACAACACAAAGCCAAACCGAGCAATAGAGAACCAACCCCGCGAAGCCAAGAAAAAATCTAAGGGACGCGGCTCGCAACCGTCTCGTGGTGGTTCGAGCGGTGCAAGTGCACAACCACAACCCCCTTTCGGATATACTTCACAACCCCCATTTTTTTACCAACAACCTTCACACCCCTCCTTTTACAACACCCAACCACAACCCCCTTTCGGCTATTTTCAAAATTTGTTATCAATGGATCCTCAATCCCCCGCCTTCGACCCGTATGGTTTTCGTTCCCCACAAGTTCCATCTCCTCGAGAAAATGTTGAACGTCCTCTACCTATTCACGAGGACGAGGACGAGGAAGTAGTGCCCGAAACTCAAAATTTGGGCGACTATGAAGATGACACCGACGACGATGAATATAATGTGGATGAAGACGCCGGCAACGAAGAAGATGACGCTCGGGATAAAAAGGGAAAAATGGAGAGCCAAAAATGGACAAAAGACCAAGAAGAGGCGTTGGCGAAGGCGTGGGTACATTGCTCTACCAACAAAAAGAAGGGCAATCAACAAACCCGCGATGGTTTTTGGCATAGGATTTTAGATCATTATAACGCCACCGTTGGTGGAAGTAGCCGGACCGTGCATCAAGTACGGTCTAAATGGACCCCGATGATGACGAAAATAAACTTTTTCAACGGCCTATACCAACAAGCGGTAAAAATTATATTTTATAACATATTATATTTTTTAATTTTGATGACTAAGTTCATATGTTTTTAACACTTGTTATTTTATAATATGTAGGATCGCACACGAGGAAGCGGGTGTAGTGATCTCAACGTGATGAAAGTCGCTTTAAAGGATTTTAAAGATAGATATCCGAGCGGTTTTCAACATGTCGAGGCATGGGAGGTCGTTCGAAAACACGAAAAATGGGCCCAAGTCCCATTGTTGGGTGAGGAAGGGGAAGGTTCGGCACAAAAAAGAAAGCCCGTTGACGTGAACCCTTCCATACCCGATATGAACGAAGACCCCTCGCCACAAAGAACACAACGGCGAGACAAGTGTCAAGCGACATCGTCCGAGGGCTCGGTTGAGTTGGCGGCACAATTCAAAGAGTACACCGCCATGAAAGAAGCGAAGCACGCGATTGAATTGAGGAAGAAAAGAGAGTCGGAGGCTCGCGAGCTCATAACGGAACAACGCGAGACGATGAGAAACTACGCGCACGATCGAGATATGAAAACATTCCTCAAGCCGCACGACGATGCTCCGCCGGAAATGTTGCCGTTCATCCTCGCCCGAAAGCGCGAGATCGCTAACAAGTACGGGTGGCCGTGCAATTTCTAAAAATTTTATGTAGTATTGCGATGCAATTTTTATTTTCTAGTTTGAATGTAATTTTTATTTTTAATTTAATGAAATGTCTTTTATTAAATTTTATTTAATTTTTATTAATATTTGTTTAATTTATAAACATGCATAATTACAACAAATAAAAAAAACAAAAAAAAGAAAAAAGCAAGTCCCCCAAGAGACACTACAAAAAAAATGCCATTTAGTGGCATACATTTTAGTGGCATTTAACTTTTATGCCATTAATTTAGATTTTAGTGGCACTTTACGTATGCCACATTTGCTTGACATACATTTTTAGTGGCATTTTGATTTTGTGTCACTAATTTATACTTTTAATGGCACTTTTGCGCATGCCATAATTGCTTGATATCCACTTTTAGTAGCATTTAATTTTTTTATGCCACTGATTCACACTTTCAATTCAATATAAAATTTGCCCTCTTTTAGTGGCACTTTTGCGAATGACTCAGCTGATACCCGCACGTCCTTTACTACGCAGCGACTCTAGTTAAAACTGTATGAGTTTGTAAAGCGGACGCCGCTGCTGCGCTGTTGGCCACTGTTGCGTGCGTCGTGTAGCCGAAGCCGCGTGCCGCTGCTGTTGCGTCGTGCAGCCGAAGCCCCTGCGGTGCTTTTGGCCGCTAATAACGACCATACTTAGTAGACATACTATACTTTAATAATTATGATATATCGACATGATGGGTCGTATTAGATAATAACGGTCCATCAAAAGTTGTAATTAGGGTGTGGGGAGTGGTTAAACACTTTGGAGTGGTAAACTAAAAAACCGACCAATCAGAGCGCGCCATGTCAATCAGGCAAAAGTGTTTAAACTTTGCTGAAAAGTGTTGGCAATGGTCAGACACTTGGTGAAGTGGTAAACTTTAAAAAAAAAAAAAGGAAAAAGGTGTGATTGGTTGATATTGGCATGGACCCCACCCCACCACACACATACCTCTTCTTCACCGATGCGGCATTCCACCACCAAATTGGTAAAGTTTGGTGACTAAACACTTGTTGGCGGTGGTGTTTACCACTCGGTAAAGTGGTTTGCCACCCTTTACCGATTACCACTCCGGACACCCTTATAAATGGCTTGCGTTCGTGTCAAACCCGGTAGGTGATGTTGCTTGGAGGGTCATGGTGAGTGGTGACCATCAGGGTTATGGAATTTTTTAATTCCCTCCATAAAAGTTAAAACCCCCAAATAAACATAAATTTCCCTCTTCTACGCCACCAGATTCCATCCCAAAAGTCCAAAACTCTAAAAAACTTCAGTTTCCCCATCCTCACTCCCAACCCCAAATCAATCTGTGTGAGCTCCCCTCTCAATCCCCATCGCTTCCCAAATCTTTGAACCGCTACCTCACCACCATGAACGGCTGAGCACCACCCTCCCACCACTGCACAACCACACCACCTATTTAGAAGCCCCCTCGTCGATCAATAGCCCATCATCCTCGTTCAGCAACCCCATCATCCTCGTTCAAAAGTCCCTAAGTTTGTTAGGTTCAGGAGGGTTTATTATTCTGCATTGGCCATCAACTTTGAACAGGTAAATGTGATTCTACCTTTTTTATTCTCAATCTTATTTGGTGCCCTAGTTCTTATAATTTCAATTTATTAGTATTTATCATTCGAATTGATACAATAATTCGTACTTAGAATAGTTTTTGTTGTTTAAACTAATTCCCTGTGTGAGTGTGAATTGTCAATTTAAAGGTATACCATATGTTACTGTTTTAGGATCACAAGATATTAATTGAATTTGCAGTTTCAGTTCATGAAATTCTTGTTTAGAGCTTCAATTATGTTTTTTTAATGTAAGTATTTTGACGATCTCGCGTCAAATTGACTCGAATTGCTGATCCGTGTGTTGTTTTAGTCGTGTAGATGATTGCTATATATGGATTTTGTTTTGTTTTAGGATTCGTAGGGTTTTTGTGTTGATTGACTGTTGATTATTGTGTGTGTTTGTTGTTTTGAAGTCAATTAATGACAATTGATGTGTAATTTTGTAATTTAGGTTTAGCTAATAAGCTTGTTTAAGTTTCATGATTTAGCTGTATATCATTTGTGAAGGAGTTTTATGTTGATTATTGTTTTTTTTTTTTTTTTGTTATTTTGAAGTCAACTGATGACAATTGGATGTGTAATTTGAATTAAGGGACGAATTTTTTTCTGTAATTTAGGTTAGCTAATAAGGCTGTGTAAATTCATGATTTAGTTGTATATCATTTGTGAAGGAGTTATATGTTGATTAACTAGGGGTGCTAAACGGGTCGTGTTCGTGGGTTGGCGGGTTCAACCCGACCCGAACCCGAAAATCGTTTCATACACAGGAAGATTTACTATTTTTTTCTTATCTAGTCAATTGATATATTTTTTTGTTACTTTTCGGTTTTTAAATGTTCTCAAATTTATCGTAAATACCGCTACGGAACCGGTATATTCATTTTAGTGCCATTTGTTCAGTATTTGATGAAAAAGTTGTGAATAATACTTATAAAGTTTGTTTTGTTTCATTATGAATAGTAATGGACAGATCATGGATGTACCTTGCACCAAGATCAAGTCAAACTTTTGTTAATGGGGTGCAAACCTTCTTAAATTTTGCATTTGAGAGAGCATGTGTCAATGGGGGGTTGATAAAGTGTCCATGTACAAGTTGTCTAAATATGAAATATAAGAGTAGACAAACTGTTCTAGATCACCTTATATGTTCAGGGTTCCGACCTGAATACTTGAAATGGGTATATCATGGGGAAGGCACAATGGTTGCATCAACGAGCACAACCCATAATGAGGAAGAACAGATATTACACCACGAAATGCATGAAATGTTGGATGATATATTCGTAACAGAAGGTGGAAATGGAGTCGGGATGCATGAGACTGCGTCAAGTAATAGTGAGGAGACGAATACCAGAAGAAGCACATTTGATGACCTTGTGAACGAAGCTGAAGAAAAGGTGTACCCGAATTGCAAATACAACAAGTTATCTTGTGTGGTGCATTTGTACCATTTAAAATGTCTCAATGGATGGAGCAACAAATCTTTTAATATGTTATTAGAGTTTCTAGAGGATTTATTACCGGAAGGAAATTTGTTACCTAAAACAACACATCAAGTGAAGAAAATCATGGCCAACTTGGGATTAAGATATCAAAAAATCCATTCATGTCCTAATGGTTGCATGTTGTTCTGGGATGATAAAGAGAAAGATGAAGTTTGTTCTTTTTGTGGATCTTCTAGATGGAAAGTTTATGAAGCTAGTCCAGAAGATGAAGAGAGTCCTCCCAAGAAGAAGGCTTCAAAAATATTACGGTGGTTTCCTTTAAAGCCTAGACTTCAAAGACTGTTTATGTCATCAAAGACATCTAATCTTATGAAGTGGCATCATACAGACCATGTGAGAGATGGAAAATTGCGACATCCAGCAGATGCCCTAGTTTGGAAAGATTTTGATGAAAAGTTTCCTGAATTTGCTAGTGATCCCCGTAATGTTCGTCTAGCTCTTTCAAGTGATGGCTTCAACCCATTTAGGATGAATGTGCCACATAGTATTTGGCCAGTTTTTCTGATTCCTTACAATTTGCCACCATGGTTAGTTATGAAGCAACCAAATTTTATTCTTTCTTTAATCATCCCAGGTCCTAAAGGTCCAGGAAACAAGATAGATGTGTATATGCAACCTTTGATAAAAGAATTGAAGGAGTTATGGGAGGATGGAGTTTCTACATTTGATGCCTCTACGAAACAATACTTCCAGTTGAAGGCATCTATTATTTCTACCATATCCGACTTTCCAGGCTATGCCAATCTGTCCGGGTGGAGCACTAAGGGAGCACTTGCATGTCCTGTATGTGGTTTTGATACTGATTCCAATTGGCTTAGTCACGGCAGAAAGTGGTGTTACATGTGCCATCGAAGGTGGCTTCCATCTGACCATCGTTGGCGTTCAGACACAAGATCCTTTGTTGGACACCATGAATTCAGAGCTGCTCCTGTTTCTTCTTCTGGAGAGGAGATTCTACAACAACTAGACAACACAGAATTTCTTGTCGACAATGATGTTCATGGTCCATGGAAGAAGAAAAATATTTTTTTTATGTTGCCATATTGGGAGCATTTGTTGTTGCGCCACAATCTTGATGTTATGCACATTGAAAAGAATGTTTGTGACAACATAGTGGGGACTATATTGGGACAAGAAGGAAAGTCAAAAGATAACTATAAAACAAGACTTGACTTACAACAAATGGGTATAAGAAAGGAACTGTATCCAAAGAAGCGGCCTAAAAGTAATATCACTTTCATGCCAAAAGCTTGCTATCAAATGACTCGGGGTGAAAAGACTCAATTTTTAAAAATCCTTAAGTCAATCAAACCTCCCGATGAATTTTCATCTAATATCTCTCGATGTGTACAATTAAATGAGCGCAAATTAATTGGGATGAAAAGTTATGATTGTCACTTGTTGATGCAAGAATTTTTGCCAATTGCATTACGTGGAACTTTACCAGACCATGTAAGCTCGGTTATAATTGAACTATGCAATTTTTTTAAGATCATTTGCTACAAGGATTTATCTGAAGTTGATCTGCATTTTATTGAGTCTAAAGTTGCTCTCACTTTATGCAAACTAGAGAAGATATTTCCTCCATCATTCTTTACTGTAATGGTGCACTTGGTGATCCATTTAACGAGAGAGGTTAGGCTTGGAGGTCCTGTTGCGTTTCGGTGGATGTACCCTATTGAAAGGTAAATACCATTTCTATATATCTTATGCATTTATTTGCCACATTTTGTATTTTTTTAAATGACCAGGGACATTTTTATCTTATGCATTACTTGTAACTATGACATGAATAGGGACCTTTTGAAACTCAAGTCGTACGTTCATAATAGAGCTCATCCGGAAGGATCAATTGCTAAAGGTTATTTAGCTGAGGAAAGTATAACATTTTGCTCCAGATATCTATCAAAAGTAGAAACCGTCTTCACTAGAGCAGTTAGGAATGATGATGAGGGTTACCAAAATCACATTGAAGAATCCAACAATCTTTGTCCGGGTCGTGCCATAGGTCATAAATTGCATTCGGGAGTATCTATTCGCAAAAGAAGGAGATCTTCAAAGTCAGACATTGATGAGAAGTCTCTCACTCAGGCACATCGTTATGTATTATTCAATGTTGAGTCGGTTACACCTTTTCGAGAGTAATTATCTATCCTTGTTATTCGATACTCTTGCTCTTCATTCATTTATCACAAAAAGATTGCTAATATGAATTTTCTTTTAAGGGATCACAAACGCATAATCAAGGGACAAAATCGCTCTCGTCGGATGACAGATTACGATGTGAACAAGATTCATGGCCAACAGTTTGCTGGTTGGTTCAAGAACAGGGTATTCCGAAAAGAATATTAAATATGTTATTATTTGTTTTTTGGGATATATCTTTATGTAATGACTATTAACAACCATGTTGTAGGTTGCACATATGGAAGAACAAGGTGATAATGTAACAGAAGATATAAAATGGCTTGCTCGTGGTCCACTTAAAAGTGTGAAACGATACTCTGGTTACCTTGTTAAAGGTTATCGTTTTCACACAAAAAAGCGAGAGAAATCACTAAGAACCCAAAATAGTGGTGTTGTTGTTACTGTAGAAGGTGCAAGTTACGCTAGTAGTCAAGATAGAAGGCCTGTTCATGGCGAGATTAACTACTTTGGTAAATTGAATGACATTATTGAGTTAAACTACTCAGGTCAAATACGAGTAGTTTTATTCAAATGTGATTGGGTTGACATCAATAGGGGCTGCAAGATAGAGAATGGTTTAACATTGGTAAATTTCTCATACAAGGCACATACAGGCGCTAATCTAACTGATGATCCATTTGTACTGGCAGCACAAGTTGATAAGGTGTTCTATGTAACAGATCCCAAGCATAAAGATTGGGAGGTCGTGAGACATGTAAAAGTAAGAGATGTATTTGACATGGGTAATGTTGATGATCAAGTTGGTCCTTATTCGAATGATTGCACATTTGATGTGCCTAACTTGCATAGGATTGGGGATGATGGTGAAGATGGTATAGACATTACACCCGATATGGAATGTGAAGTAGATGTTGAAGAAAACAATGATGACTACTTTTAGCATGGGTCTTGTAAAGTGCAGGTAGGGTCTAATGCGCAAACAAAATTGTCTATTCTATTTTTCTAGTATTTTGTCTAGTATTTTTAGCCCAATTATGTTTATGTGTGACTTCAATTTGTATTGAATTTGTCTGCTTTGCAGTTGATTGGCGATATTGGGTCAAGAAGTGTTTCTAAGTGGGCGTGTGTTTCCAAAGTGAGATTACGTAGTTAAGCAATTGATATAGCGGACTTGAGAGAGAAGTAGAGGCGTCGGAAGCTGGCTGAAAGTACACCTGCTATGTTTTCTGGCAAATATGCAGAAGCCCGCTGATGGTGGTGGAAGACTCAAGTCCGCTGCAGGTAACATAGGACGGCCAGGAGGGTTACGATTGGGTTCAATAGCAACTTCAAACACCTTCAATCTTAGGTCAGTAAATGGCAAAATATAAATGTTTTTACTCAGTTGATCAACCTGTGTGATTGTGTGTATATGTTCCATGATTGAGGCTTGTTTGTGTTATTAACTAGAGATCCAATTGATAGCAGTGGATATTCGATTATGACTTGTGGGATCCAATTGATGTTTTTTTGCTTTGGTAATTAACAACAGTAAATAAAAAATCAGCATTAACATCAATAATTTAAACATTTTGTGTTGAATCCCAACATATACACTTTTTCAACTTGACGGTAATTAAATTGATCAACCTGTTGTGGTCATCTGCTCATGTATAATATTAACAAAACATTATTGGGCTAACAAGGTTTTTATTTACGATAAACTTGTGGTAAAATAATTAATATGAACTTGGTTTAGTTAATAAAAACCATTATTTAGGACAAAAGATTTATTCGTCAAAGGATGGCTAAGCCTATATACTTCATCTCAGCAAAATAATGGACATTTTCACAAACTTCTGGCCAAAAGCATTGGTGGATCGTGTGTAAAATGTTTTTAAACGCGTTTTCTCGAATAGGAATGTTCTACTTACAATTTGGTCCTTTTGTGTAGAAACCATTAGTTCATTTCCAATCTTCTAATGAACCGATTAATGTTTATAAAATGAAATTATTTATATCACCTACTTAGTGTATTACACGGTTTTAGATGTATTTTGCACTGCTGTTAGACTGACCCATAAAACTTGTGTTGTCACTGTTGTGGTAATTAAATTAAACTTTTACCTCTTGTATCCTTTTACACCCATTATGATCAGTTAATTTTATGTATCAAATAAGAACTTCCTCAGGAGCATAATAAACAACTTTTAATAATTTAAACTGCCCATCATGAGTGTTAAATCTAACTTCACATTTACCATTCACAGCAAGTCAGTAAGTTTTTGTTAATGGGGTAAATATTGATATTTGTATTGCATCTTTTTTGAATAGATATTATGGGTATGCGCAAGGGGCTACATATCATTTCTACGGACCTTAGTGAAACTGTTGAAGACCATGGTGAAGACAATGTTGAAGACAATGGTGACGACCATAGTGACGACAATGTTGAAGACCATGATGATGGCGATGACACTGTTGAAAACCATGGTGAAGACAAGGTTGAAGACCATGGCTGCCAATCAAATTCTCATGATGGTAATGAGTATTTGCGATTAAGACAATTGACGATTGAGAAGAACAATAAAAAACTAAGAGAACTAGGAATTAAAAACATTATAAAGTCTTCAGCTAGTTTGGAAGAAAGTCAAAAAACAAAGAAAAAAACCATGAAGAAGGTAATTTGATTATCAAAACTTAATTTATTTTGTTTTATATACACATGTTGTCTAATGAAAATAAATTTGTTATAGCAATACCGTCCACAATATATTCCACCAATGTCTTCGAATAGAGTTGCTAATCTAATGAAGCTACGTCGAGTCGTTGCTCCAAATGTCTCTCAAAAGCTTTCCTCAACTTCAAATACAACAAAACCGAATAAACAACCAACAGTTACCATGAGTGAAATAATCAAAGGTGATAAAGGAGGAGCAAAGAAAAGTTGGTTCTTGTTGATGAGGATGATGAGATATTTCAAGGTATCATTTTGTTGTTCATAAAGTTATTTTAATTAATAGTATCTTTTATATTAATTTACTCTATTATTTTTATGAATGGGATACAGAAGTAGATGATGTTGATCAACATGAGATACAGATGGCAGATCATGACTATTCTAATGATGAAGACAATATTCATGAACAAATACAAGGCCCTGAAAAACAAAAGGCAACAAGTTCTAATATAAAAGGTAATAGTATAGGTAGGCGTAAGAGGCTACATATCACTTCTACCATCTCAACTGAGCGTGTTGAAGACCATGTTGACGACGACCAAGTTGAAGACCATCAAGTTTTTGAAACTCAAGGTCATCAAGCTAGTGAAATACAAGGTAAAAATTGTACACAATTTGTAATGATGTTTTAGACACAAAACAATAGCATATATGTTCAAATTTGTTAATAGACCGTTTTTTGTACCTGTTTGTTTTTTTTTTTTTTTTAATTTGTTAGGTGCTCCTAAAAGGGTTCGAGGCTATACAACAAAAGCTGAAATTTGGAAGATGGATAGTATAAAAAGAATAGCTGTCACATTCAACAAGTCTGGAAAGCCTGTTGGGGCTGAAGCTAATGAACTTGCTCAATTCCTTGGGACGCTCGCGAGGATGGCTGATCATGTATCCATAGAATATTCTGACTGGAGGAAAGTTCCAATACAAAAAAAAAAGAGGACATGTATTCACTCGTTAAGGTATATGTCTTTATCAAGTTTCAAAATGTATTAGTAGATAAGCTAAGATGTATATTCTAATTTACATATAATTTTTGTTTGTAGTCTAAATTTGTTATTCATCCAAATGAAACAAACGAGATTAAAAATTGGATCTTTCATAGCATCGGAAAAAAATGGAAAGAATGGAAAGGTTCTTTAAAGGCATGTGCATATGACCCAAGCCTTACTGTTGATGAAATTGTGGCACAACAAGTTAAAAATGATGACCGAGTGAATCCAACTCAATTTAAAGAACTTGTTACTCGTTGGTTCACTCTGGAATTTCAGGTAACAATGATGTAATGTTGATTTCTTATTAAATATATATAATTATGGAATTAGATCGAAGAAGTCTTATCATGTATAACTTTACCTTTTACTGTAGAATACATGCGGTGTTAAAAGAATGAGCCGCTCAAAGATGAAGGAGCCTCATGTTAGTGGGACAAAGTCGTTTGCTAGACTTGCTCATGAAATGGTATTATTCGAGATTTTTTTTATTTATTAGTTTTTGAATATTTTGGTTTTTGTTTCCCTACTAACCATCAAACGTAAATAATAGGCGACGAAGAATAATGGTATACATCCAACACGAGGAGAAATGTATATAAAAACTCGCACTCGTAAAGATGGAAGCATTGTTGATGATAACGCTACTCAAGTTGTGGTAATGTATTTTAATGTTCTTATATATCATGGGTGTGTTTAATTTTCTTATGATTATCTATTTTGTTATGTGTTTAATTAGGCTTCATTAAAAAAAATTACAAATGACTCTACAACCACACCCGACGATCCAGCTGATTTTACAAACGATGACTACTCAAAAGTTAAAGGCCCGGAGAAAAGAGGATACGTTCGATTAGTTGGAAGGATGCCAGCCGCAAAAAGTAACGCGACATATTCACAAACTAATGATCAGCTAAAGAGTGTTATCCAAACTAATGATCAACTAAAGAGTGTTGTCAATGCTATGGCTATCATCATCCAAGAACATATCCCCAATGCAAATTTATCTTCGGTTCTTAGCAATATAAACATGCAGGTAATTACATACATGACCATTATTTGTTCTTTTACGAATATATATTTATGTACTAGCATTTGTTTGATTTATATGTTTTAGGTCCCTGGTGCTGGGTCTTTGGTCCATAACAACTCTTTATCATCTTCAAGAAGTCAATATGATAATGGTAATCACTTTTAACTAGTTACTTTTTTAAAACTATTTCGGATTATTATATGGATATGATTATATTGTTGTAATATTGGTATGAAATTGATTAGCCAAAGCTTTCCATTTTACAGGGCAAGAAAGTCGTTTGGACAATTGATCTTAAAGTTTTGTTGACATTGCAATTAAGGTAATATGTTGGGTTTTTGTCTAATTGTTAGGTATTCGAGTCAATTATAAACGGTATTACATGTTTGTTTTTTTAGTCTACTTGTTAGGTGTTCAGGCCATTTTTTACATGTTTTTTTTAATCAAGAACAATGATTTTAAATAACTTCTAGTTTTTGAATCAATACTAAAACTTGTTTACGTGGTTGATGATCGCAGGGTAGATATCATGAGAAGCTTTGGAGCTAAGTTTTATGATACTGGAATTTTCACCCGAAAGAACGTTTAGACTTCTTGTTTAAATAATTGGAATTTGGAATATGTTAATTATTCATGATGTTTTCCTAACATTTGAAATATGTTTTGGATCGAATTTATTATTGAAGTTATGATATTATGAATTTTACATTTACAATTTTATGTTTTATTTTATATTTAATATTGTAAATAAGGTAACTTTTATGTCAAATTATGTGCCACTAAATATAGTAGATATATTTAAATCGAAACACTTTTCACCAACACAATATTTGTGCCATAAAAGGTTTTTTATATCGTGGCAAAAAAAAAGTGCCACTAAAACTAGTATAGATATGTGGCTATGATTACTTTTTAGAGGCACAAAAATTGTGCCACAAAAGTTTTTTTTATATTGTGGCAAATATTTAAGTGCCACTAAAAGTCCAAAAACTTTGTGCGGCAGATCCAAAAAGTGCCACTAAAAGGCTTTAGCGTCTGCGCTTCTAGCGTCACTTTTTTTGTGTGCCACCCATTCCTACAAGGGTCTTTAGTGGCACTTTTTTGTTATTTTATGGCACTTTTTGTATGTCACTAAATGGCTTTTTTTTTGTAGTGAGAGGAGTGCCGCCATCAAATTGAGGGTGTGAGGGGAGTTAAGAGGTGAGTTGACGTGGCGCGTGCTGATTGGCCGTGCGTAAGAGAGGAGACTCCTCTAAGAGAGGAGTGCCCCTCTCACCCTTAGAAGAGAGAGAATATTCTAATGTAAAGGAAAAAGAGAGAGAGAGAAAGAAAGAATAAAATAAAATGGATGTGACTTTTAAAAAGAAGAGAGAGAGAAATGATGTGACATCGAGAGTAAAAGACTACATTGCCTTTTTGATTTAATTTGAATATAAGTGATGTGTTAAAATCTTATTGGATGATAGGAGTTCTCATGGTTCTTATAACTGGTAGTGGTTCCTCCTTGAACCGAATCCTATATATATATATATATATATATATATAATCAATATCAAGGGAAAACACTTCCGAGCTGTGAGAACTTAGAGAAATCGACCTACCCTGATTAAAAAGTTAGAAAAGACTACCGTAAAAAAATAAAAAATAATAATTTCGAAGTGGTGTTTTTCGGCCCCTTACAACAACTGTAAAAAGCTGATGACATAAGCATGACATCACTTTTTGCAGCATTTACGGCTGCCGTAAACGGAAAAAAAACTAGCTTTTTTTTGTGGGAAAAGTTGATTTCTTTTAGGATTTTTGGTAAAAAAAAATTTGAAAAAACATTTCGTAAGGCCAAGTTCTCTAAGTTTTCACAACTTGTATAAGTTTTCATTTCACCCAAACCCTCTATTTGGCCGCTAAAATAAAAACCACCCCCAGTTAAGAGAACCACAAGAAACACTCCCCACCAATCAGATAATGGTACTCAAAAGGGTAATATAGTCATTTAATCAAAACTATCAAATCATCTATCTCCTATATAAAGTCTCTTTTTAAAGTCAAAACCATCAAATCCTCTCTCTCCTCTTGTTGGTCCCAGTTGGACTTAAAACTTCTTTTCACGTAATATGACAAATAATTTCAACAAATATGAAAATAGTGTGCGGAAATAGAAATCAGACTTTCAAGAAACAAGACCTACAAAATTTTCAAGTTTATATCACTTTGAAACAAAATGGTTTACAAGGTGATTGTGAGGTTATTATCTATTACAAACGAATACTTGTGTAATTCTGTGGTGAAAGGACAATGGAGTTTTTGTTGTATGTATTGGATGCTTAGCTTAACTCATCGTCCTTTGCTTGTTGAGCTTTCTATTTATAGAAAGTCCAGTGGCATGAATAAACATTTGTTTATTCATGTAAATGTCCTGCGAAAAGTAGCTTCTTAACATATTCATTGAATCCAATTATCAAGTTGCTTTTGTCATCATGAGATCCAATAATGTCAAGTTGCATCGGTTATTGTGGCAGGGTAGAACTTGTTCAGACAAGTGGGGTTAATCAGAATTTCTGATAACCACTTTATCAGAAATTCTGGTGAACAAATCATCAGAAGATCTGATGATCAGATTTGCCAGAAACTGATGATTCAGATCCATCAGAATAGCCTTTTCTGATAATCTTCTCTTGTTCTTGATCAGCTTCTGATTCTTTGAAAAAGATGTGTTGTTCTTTTCCATCGTCCTATCAGGTTTCTTCTTGTTGTTAGATCTTCATGACTTTATCTTCTTCTTTAGATCATACTGAATAAGTTTTTCTTCAATACTTACAAATAAAGTTTCCTAACACCTCTTTAAAGTGTTTTTTTGTTATTTTGTAAAAAAGTTTTTGTAAAAAAAAGTTTAAAACCATAAAAACAGTTTTCGTAAAAAATGAAAAAAAGTTTAAAAACTTGTGTGTAAAAAAATGGTTAAAACCGTAAAAAGTTTTTGTATAAATTTTTGTCTTTTGTAAAAACAGTTTTTATAAATTTCTTTTTTTGTGAAAAAAATTTATAACGGTAAAAAAAGTTTTCGTAAAAAAACGTAAAAAAAGTTGAAAAAACGTGTGTAAAAAAAGTTTTTGTAAAAAAAAAGGTTAAAACCGTAAAAAAGTTTTCTTATAAATTTTTGTTTTTTGTTAAAAAGTTTTTGTAAAAAAAAATTTGTAAAGAAGTCTTTTTGTAAAAAAAAAAGTCTAAACCCGTAAAAAAAGTTTAAAAACGTGTGTAAAAAAACGGCGCGAAAAAACATGGCGTAAAAAACGGCGTGTAAAAAAGTAGCACGTAAAAAACGGGGTGTAAAAAACGGCGCGTAAAAAAGGGGCTTAAAAAAACCGGGTGATAAAACATCGGGTAAATACAGGGCGTAAATACGGGGGCATAAAACGACGCGTAAAAACGGCGCGTTAAAAAACGGCACGTAAAACCAGGCGTAAAAAACGGCACGTAAAACCGAGCGTAAAAACGACGCATAAAACCGGGCGTAAAAACGTGGCGTAAAAACGTCGCGTAAAAACGGAGCGTAAAAAACGGCGCGTAAAAAACGGGGCATAAAAATCGGCTCGTAAAAACGTTTTTTGTAAAAAAATTCCTGACAAAAATTGTTTTTTGTAAAAAAATCAGATTTTTAAATGTTTTTTAATTAAAAAATCTGATTTGAATAAAAAACAATTAATTTAATAAGACAGAAAAAGTAATAAAAAACAATATATACAATTAGACAAAACAAGTAAAATTACTAAACTGCCATTTTACATTAAAATATTAAAAACATAATAAGACAAAAAGAATTTAATATTGTTTTTATAACTTTTAATCTCATCCATCCATCTTTAAAGATCAATGGTTGGAAAGTGGTTCTCGTGGTTCTCTTAACTGGGGTGATTTTCATTTTAGCGGTCTCCTATATATATATATATATATATATATATATATATATATATATATAGAGAGAGAGAGAGAGAGAGGCCAGATAACGTACAATACCACTTATCATACATTACGTACGCGATATTCTCAGCCTGTTGGTGCATATTCGGTGACAACAGCTTAATAGTTTGATTATTTAGTCTTTGGATATTTTGTAATGGGCTTAGCTTATTGGTTAGGGAGTTAATTGTTGTAATGGGCTTGGAAAATGGCCTAGCCCAGTAGGAAGCCCAGTTCACATACATGTGGTATATAAACATGTTTTGTGATTAGGGTTTTAGTTCTTAGAAGAGTTCTTGGAGGCTAGAGAGAGAAAACGTAGAGAGAGAGAGAGAAAACGAATTTAGGGTTTAGAGCAAGATCACAGATGATGGCTGTGAGGTTATGTGAGGTCTTTAATTGATTGTAAAACGTTTTGTTTGGATAATCAATAGAAGACCGTTTGATTGTGAATTCTGTTTTCTACTCGTTTCTGTAACAAATCTGATCTAGAGGATTCCGCACTCTAGGTTAGATATACAATTCTGTGATGATCTGTAGGATCGATCGACTGATCCGAATGAGTCGTTCAGAGGAGTTTTGATCAGTTACAGGTGCGGAAAACAAGTAACTGACGTAGAAACAGCTAATTCTTCCCTATAAACACCGATTGTATTGATAAAACTCTGATTACAATCAATCTTTACACCGGCAGCACTTCGGTATGGAATACAAGGATCTCACTTATGATTTCGCTCCTGGACAACTATTTATAGGGGTTAGATTCCGCTCAAAATGACACATCAACCTAGGAGCGGAATTAGAACTAATGTGATTCCGTTCGAAAGTGATTTCATGTCATTTCGGGCGGAATTAGACTTTGGAGCGAAATCAACATTTAAAC
The DNA here is from genome assembly GCA_030545235.1 of Helianthus tuberosus. NCBI lineage: Eukaryota > Viridiplantae > Streptophyta > Magnoliopsida > Asterales > Asteraceae > Helianthus > Helianthus tuberosus. Next base: position 133,358 of record JARYGA010050904.1, on the reverse strand, counting down.
AACATAAACTATCCTATTTTCTCGATCTACGTGCCCTGAACTACACAATATAGTCTAAGACTCGATACAAGACTAAGTCAACAGATGCATGCACCAACAGACTCCCCCTCAGATGTTGACGAGTCGCACGTGTCGAGTCTTTGACCGTGACATGTCTTCGCATCTTCAGGCTTGATCAGTCTCTGGGCTTCACTTTCTCTTCTCATCTTCAGATTGTCTTCAGACTTCCCCTAGCGATATGCTGGCATTCCTTAAGTTCATCAGCATCACCAGCTTCAGGATCGTTATCTGACTTTCAAACTTTGTTCATGATCGAAACTTGGCTCTTGTTCTGCTCAGGATCGATAACCCAGCTCATATTTAACCTGCATAGACTCTACCTCACAATAAATTTCTCATTTTCCAACTATAGAGACATGCACCAATACTGACTCTCCCTCAGATCATACAAAGATTTTGATGAACCAATTAAAGAATTAAGTTTTGAAAACATTTAATTTCAAAATACACTCCCCCTCAAATTTTGCTCATCATGTTTAGCACTCGGAATTTTGAAAATCAGCTTTTCAATACCAGTTGTCGAAAATCTTTTTGGATTTTTCAAAAAATTTATGCTAAAACACACCGAAAATCTTTTTGGATTTTTGAATGTAAAGAAATGAAATGCAGTAAAGAAATATTTACAGACAATATTTTTGTGAGTTCGTGCAAGAGGATCATATCAGTTTTTGACAAGTCACAAGTACCGTTGAGCTTAGTTACACATTAAGAATTAAACAATTCACTTAGATTGCCGATATACTGATCCACTTAAATTTTCACACAAATTTCAACTGATTCAGGATATGAGTTAGGTGTTTTAAGAACTTAACCTCATTTATGTGTCCCACCTCTTGAATATACTCCCGTATCCAGATCTCAATATTCAGTCTTACAGGTGAATATACCACAGATGATATCTGTAAGGGAATAAATTATAGTACAAAACCGTGAGAGCTCAGGTCAGAACTTCCGTTCAGCAGAGAGATGACGGCTTGACTTTTTGGTGTGTCCCCTTTAGAGGATCTTTTGTATTACAACAGCAATGACTATCAATTTTATTGTTTCATCAATTTGCTGAGGGCGGCACTATTTTTCAAGCAAGCAGAAAGTATTCTCCGGGGACTAGGTCAGAATTTCCATTCAGCAAAAGTCCCGGGATAATACTCCAGATATCACTGAGCATAAAGACCTAGTATCTCAGAAAGAGGGACCTTTCAAACAAGATTTCAGGGGTTACCTATATATCCAAGTAGTGTTCCCCACAAAATAAGCAAGTTTGAATTTAAGTTTATATCCCGAAAAAGCTTACTAAATGTGTAAAAACCTATCGGCATATCATCAGTGAAACTGTTTAATGCTATTTAAACAATACATTTCTTTAGCATACTGTGACTGTCTACTGATGTACTATCATTTCCTCTTCTTTGACACCAAAACTCATTTTTGATTTTATCATGTTTTTGTCTTTTTCAAATTTTCTAATGTTTTGGATTTTCAGAAATTTCTACTCCCCCTAAAATGCAAACACATTAAAGGAAATTTGAAAACAAATATTGATACTCTACCTGTACAGTTTGTTTTCTAAAAAAAATTGACAACCGATATCAACTCACTTCAAATCGCCATCCTCTTGGCATAAACAATCAGAACTCCCCCTTTCACAAAACTATTTTCTCATTATGATTTCAAAACACTTAAGTTTGTTTTAATCAAAATGATTTTTCCGGAAAATAAGTTTTGTTGCTTTTACCAATTGTAGGTTAGAAAAACCACTTGTAGGGATTGGTTCATCATCTTGTCCATTCAATCATTCGTATAAGGATTACATCAAATTCAAACTAATGACCTTGAGTAATCACTTTGTCAGAATCAATCTCTTACCACTTGTAAGTATATCCAAAACATTTAATCACATGTAGGAATAAACATCTACACAAATACATGTTACCAATCAAGATGCTGATTCCTGCTTCACGCTTACCTACCTGGAAGCTCCGGCAAGTCGCATTTATCCTGTAAAAATTCAACTATTTTTAAGATTCTTTTTCACAATCAAATTTTAAGAAAGATGCCGATTCCTGATCCGCGATTACAAACTTGGGATCTCCGGCAAGTCAGATGTTTAAGGAAAAAGAATTTCCACCCAAGTCTTTTCAGACTTGAGTGTTTTCAATTCTTGCTCAGTAGGGTTATAGGTGGCTTTCTTTGTTGCGTAAAAATCTTTAACCCCTTTTACTTTCCCATCAAGCATTTTCCCAAAAATTTTCTTAACATTCCCATTGAATGTTTTCTCGACATCAAACTCTGTTTTATCAGAATAAAACTGATCTGAGATTTCAACTTTACCAACTTTCTGTTTAATCTTCTCAAACTTCAGTGATGGAAATTCATCATCATTCACTGAAGGTACAGAATTTACCTCTTTTTCCTCACCTTGTGGCTCTTCTGGCTTTGTGGAACTAGAATCATCGCCAACTTTTACATCACCCTTCTTGACAACCCACATTTGGTTATCTTTTTCTTTCTTTTTGTAAAAAATATTTTTAGAACATTCACCAACCTCATAAGTTGAATTTTCAAATATTTTAAATTTTTCGGTTGGTGGTTCAACATCAACAACTATTTCTTTCAGTTTTTCAGAAACTCCCTGTTTAGTCTTAGCATTTTTCGGACAGTTCCATGCAATGTGACCAGCTTCATTGCATTTGAAACAGGTTCGAGTCTCTTTTGGATGAAACACTCCAGTTCCATTCCTTTTCTTCTCAGCAAGAAACTCCTGGTTTGATTGTTTCCAGAACGGTTTCTTCTGTTCTTCCTCAGCACTTCCACCTGAAACAAATTCTGTTTTTGTTTTAGAATTTTTCTCATTTTTATAATTTTTTGGTGGAATAAAACCTAATCCTTTCTTTTTGTAGCTACCATTATGGTTTGGTTTCTTTTGAAAACCAGAACCAGAATTGTAACCCTTTTTCTTGTTTAATCATTGTTGTACTCTTGAAGTGTATTTTTTAGGTTTTCCAGTAAGATTTAAATCTTTTATTTCAGAAATCTTAATTTCTGTCATTTTGAAAACCTTTTTGATCATTTCAAATCTAACACTTCTTATTGGAAACTCTTTGTCAGAGTATAATTTGTCAGAATCATTTAAAGTGTATGCAACTTCAAATGTTTCATCATCCAAATTTGCTTTTGATAACAAAAACTCTTTACTGTATGCCCGTTTGACCAACAACTTTGGACTGTTGACTGACGAACTTGAACCTCCAGACTCAGACTTCTCATCAGTATCCAACACCTGATCGACCACCTTTTTAATTAACTCAGACTCATGATCAGTGTCAGACAATGTGAAAGTAACGTCAATGTTTTCTGGTAAATCATCAGTTGTATCGGTTTTTAACTTTATATTGACTGCTTTTTCGACTTGCTCCTCATTTGGTTTTCTGGGAGAATAACCTTCCCAGATTGGAGGCGGACACTTGTTATAAGTAACACTCGATTTCTTACCAGTATCCTTCATCTTTGCCTTGTCATTTTTGAATACTTCAAAACCTGCAACAGTCAGATAAATTCGATCAATAAGATAATCAGAACTAGAATAACTCTGCAATAATCTTCTGATTCTCTCATTCTCAATCTTCTCCTTCTCTAACTCTTGCTTCCACTTTGTACTTTCTTCGATGTAAAAGTTAATAGCTTTCTGCTTCGTCATCAAGGTTGCATTCATCATTGTCAAAGCATTTTCTCTTTCAGAATTTGTCTTTTGAAGACCAGTTACTGTTCTGTTCAATACATCATATGATTCTTTCATGTAGTTAAGATTGAACAATAACTGTTCCTTCATCTTCTCAAACTCTGCTAGCTTCTCTTCTTTTGCTGCACATTCCTTGCATGGTTCCAAACACTTCAAGCAAGGCTTGACGATTTCCACAATCTTTTCAACTTCTATGATTTTTTCAACTTCAACCATATTTTCTGCTTCATGTATCTTTTCTGGTTCAGCAATCTCCTCAGAAACACTTTTTACTTCTTCATTCTGAACAGCTTCCTTTGTTTGATCACCACTTTCAGACTTCTGTTTCGTTTGTTCTTTTGCAGTTTGTTTCTTTTTCAGTTTTTCCAAGCGATCTGCAAAATAAAAATGAAAACTTTCAAGAGATAAATGAGTTTTAGCAACATTGATATGTCGTTCTTCTTCATCATCACTACTGTCATCAGTTGGTGTTTGATCAAACTCTACTGATTTTGTCAAAATTATCATCCGAAGAACCAGAATCAACTGGTGTTTAATCAAAAACAACTTCCTTTTATGAACTTTCATCACTCTGTGAACTTTCATCTGCACTTTGTAATCCTTCTTCTGATGAAACAGATGTTTCAACTTCATTCTTTACAGTTTCACCAATAGACTTCATCCATGTAGTAAACATATCTGGTTCTTTCAAAATTTTAGCAATGAATGCTTTAAAATCTCCTTTATCATTCACAAACATATCCCAGCTAAAACCTTCAGGCAATTTTTCATCATCTTGAAAATTCCAGTTAAAGTTCTCTTGATTCCCCAGACATGCTCTTTTTGAATCCTCGATCACTTTTCTACCATGAGCCACTTGTGGTTCTTGTAGTTGTTGCTGACCAACTTGCTGATATATGGCTTTCTGGTAATAGTCATCTTTTCCGAACGGATTTTGAGCATTGCTAGCCTCTCTGTTCTTGCATTCCCGTTTGAAATGACCTTTCTCCCTGCATTTAAAACAAGTAACTTTAGATTTATCAAAACCTAAAGTAGAAACATGTGCATCAAGAAAGTCATTTCTCCCAGTAATCATCTTGAACTTTTCAGGTCGTCTAAGAACACTAGCTAGACACCATTTGATGTCCATAAGTTCCATCTCTTCAGCGTCTATCTGATCGTAATCTTCTTTTGTGAGCATAGGATTCCCGATCCGCCCTGCCACTAAACCTTCATAAGATAGCAACACAGAACCAAGTAATGCCATGTGATCTTTCGCAATCTCTTCAGAAAAACTTTGACCATCTGGAAGATTCAAAGCAATGTTGCATTGTATCACATAACCATTTCCTGTCTTTGTGTTTTGAGAACTGAAACTTGAAGTTGTGCTCTTTGGATTAACACTCGGGTATGAAGAGAAACCACTACTGCTTTTAGGACTTTGATCAACATTTTCAGTAGAATCTCCCGCAATAAATGCAGTTTGTATCTTTGGGCTTCTTTCAACTTCTGGAACACTGCCTTTGTAATACATTTTTACATCCTGTTGACCACTTGAACTGTTCATCCTTGCGATCTTTTGCTGTTCCAAATCCTGACTTTCAATCTTCTCAATGAACTGAGAAATAGTCAATCCATCATAAACACCCGTATTCTTCAAGATCATCAAATATGTTCCCCACTCTTTTTGTGGTAAAGCATCTGCTAACTTGTCTACCCACTCATCAGGATCTTTGGTTATACCAATCATCGACATAGATCGCACTAAGTGACAGTAACGTTCAATTAGCTTCTTCGTGTCTTCTCCCGGTAAACTACTGAACATATCAAACTCTTTCTTGAGCAACGCCTTCTTGCTCTTAATCATGTTCTCACTCCCTTCAAACTTAACTCGAAGAGCATCCCATATTGATTTTGATGTCTTGTCATGTTGAAGCAGTATAAAGATGTCTTCTTTGATTGCTTGCTGAAGTAGACTAATCATCATCTTTTCAGCTCTGTACATATCTCGTTCTTGATTACTAAACTCAGAAATTGTTTTCACAACTTGCAAATCAGTACGAGGTAAAACATATTTCTTCAAAATACATTCCCAAGATCTAAGATGGTTTGCCTGAACCCAGTTTTCAAATCTGTCTTTCCACCCGTAGTACTCTTCAATACTCATCAGTTTCAGGGGCTTTTGTAACGTTCCGGTCTCGTTTTCCAAATTCATGTTCTGAGCAATGGAAGCCGGAGTAGTCGGAGATGAAGCAAACGCGTTATAGAACTCTTCACTCATGATTACGTGTTACGTTTTTCAAAAGTAGTAGCTTTCGAGCGTAATTAACCCAGATGTCTTTTGGAGCGAAATAGTAAACAGTCTCTTTGAGCGGAATCAACAAATAAACCTTGGAGCGAAATCTGAATACACACAGGAGCGAAATCAGAAACTTGTATCTCTGGAGCGAAATCAGCAATCAGTTTGGAGCGAAATCACACGTTTGTTAATTTGGAGCGAAATCACTAGGAACCCTGGAGCGAAATCAGCAGGTATTTTGGAGCGAAATTAGAAAAATGGTCTTCTGGAGCGGAATCAAACACTTATCATGAGCGAAATCAGAAATATGTTGAAGCTGAGACACTTTTAGAGCAGAATCAGGAACTAAACATTACGAGCGGAATCAGTTCGGAGATCAATTTGGTCCATTTTTAAGCCGATTTTAGCTATAAAACTTTCAAGGGTTTGTTAATGTCCAATATTAAACAGTCTGTGAAAAGTTGAACCAGTTTTGACCGTGAAAACGTCCTGAATAGATGAAAGAAGGTGTAAAATATAGAAATCTCGATGAAATAAGGCTGTAATCTGCAAAACTTCTCCAACTGGCTCTGATACCAATTGTAGGATCGATCGACTGATCCGAATGAGTCGTTCAGAGGAGTTTTGATCAGTTACAGGTGCGGAAAACAAGTAACTGACGTAGAAACAGCTAATTCTTCACTATAAACACCGATTGTATTGATAAAACTCTGATTACAATCAATCTTTACACCGGGAGCACTTCGGTATGGAATACAAGGATCTCACTTATGATTTCGCTCATGGACAACTATTTATAGGGGTTAGATTCCGCTCATAATGACACATCAACCTAGGAGCGGAATTAGAACTAATGTGATTCCGCTCGAAAGCGATTTCATGTCATTTCGGGCGGAATTAGACTTTGGAGCGAAATCAACATTTAAACAACATAAACTATCCTATTTTCTCGATGTACGTGCCCTGAACTACACTATATAGTCTAAGACTCGATACAAGACTAAGTCAACAGATGCATGCACCAACACGATCCTTACGACAAGGGGACCTACAATCATTGTAGGTCCCCTTGTTCGTATGGATCTTTCACAGAATTGTCAATCTAATCAAGAGTGCGGAATCCTCTTGATCAGAATATAGCAGAAAACGTGTAGGAACAGCAATTCACAATCAACCGGGTTTCTATTGATTATCAAACTCGCGTATTACAATCAATCAAAACCCTAATTCGTCTAAGCTATGGCTCTCACGAAAATCCTCTCTCACAAACTTTGTTTTGGCTGATTATCCTAAACCCTAAAGCATAGCCTTGTTTATATAACACAAGGTTACTACTTGGGCTAAGGTTTCCTACATGGGCAAAGCCCATTTCGTCCACCCTTAACCCAACTGGGTTTTGTTTAGCCCAAACTCTATTATCTCAATAATACAAAGCTAAACCCGCTAACCGTTTATCGTTTTACTAATTACAAGATATCCAAAGACCAAATTGTCACACCCCGACCGTGTAAAACAACAAACCGCGGCGGAAACATCGGGGCGTGTCGTAACAGAATAAATTGTTTCATAACCATGGCATACAAAGTTGTATTTTATTTATCAACAAAGGTGTTACATTGTCTCAAACAGTAATTAAAGAGTTCAGAACATAATTAAACATAGTCTATTTTCTTTTAAAGTCTCTAAGGCACAGGTCCGCCCTAGTATCATGATCACATCCTATGGAAAAGCACCTGAAAACACATGTGAAAATAGGTACGTCAGCATAAAAATGCCTGTGAGATACATAGGTTTGTGAAAATAGGATTCATGACTTATGTTTAAGAAAAATGTTTAGTCATGAACCTTGTAATTTGCTTTGTCTTGTAAATCATTTGAAAACAATAAGATCAGATGATATGTATAAGTAAATGTCAGGTTAAATAGATAACCATGTAAAAATGTGTTCGTATAAGATAAGTTGTTTGTAAATCAATGTCTTGTGAAAAGTATGTTATTTGTATAAAATGTTCTATGTCTCAATATTGAAATGATTCAAATAACGTTACGACATGTAATACCATACAAACACTTATATATAGGAAGTACCAGCGGCGTATCCACCATGCTTGTATCATATTACACACGCATCGTTACTTAATCACTTAATCAAACCAAACCAACCAATGTAAGAAGTCTATGTTTAAACCAAATGTCAAACATGTTATATGTCAAATGTAAATCATGTCAAATGTCTATGTCAAATATCCATGTCAAATGTCTATGTCAAATATCCATGTCAAATGTCTATGTCAAATGTCTTTGTGTAAAATGTCTATGTCAAAATGTCATGTATGGCAAGTGAAATGTCTCAACTAAACCATATGCACGAAAACAAAATATTGAAGTAAAACATGGTTTAAATCAATCTTATGTCTTTGTGGAAAAAATGCATGCAAATATTTAATATGAACATTTATGCGGTATTGTGAATATGCATACATCCAAGCCTTGTGACTGTGGTGATAAACCCTTAAACAAATTAAAGGTCTATCTGTCTTATATCATCGAATTCGGTCATTCCTTTCATCCCCTTTCCCTGGGACGTCCGGAACGGGAGTTGTCAATTCCTATGGTACCACTACCTACTAACGAACGGCGTAGCTAATGTTAATGAATGTATTGTCCCATGTAAACAAACCAAATGTCATACCAAGATGTAAGCATGTGAAAACAATGCACTAAGTATGTAATCAAATGAACATACATAGCGTGAAATGTCATGTAAAACGATGTACTAAGTAATGCACACAATGGGCACACCTAGCATGAAATGTCATGTAAAACGATGTACTAAGTAATGCACACAATGGGCATACCTAGCATGAAATGTCATGTAAAATGATGTACTAAGTAATGCACACAATGGGCACACCTAGCATAAAATGTAATGAAATCATGTACTATAATGTACTAACAAACATAACCGGTATATGATGTGAAAACAGGAAAGCATGAAAGTAACAAGTAGGCACATGTGTTCCACCCCAAAACAGTTTGGAAAACAGTAAAAGAGGGGTCTATGTACTCACTTGAGATTGCTCAGATGTCTAAAGATAACCACCAAGCAATGGTATAGATCTCGGAATCAAACGGCACCTAATATAGGTAACTATGTTAATAACCGGACCTTAATCGGATGATTGGATAGAATGAGGTTTCGTAAACCAAACGAGTGTAGAGACTCGTGTCATTTGGTTTAACAAAGCCTACATACTAAATGAAACCTAACATAATTGTTTATGACCCATTACGACCCGTTTAGGAAGCTTATGCTACTTTAACGTGTCGTGCGCGTGAAACGCGTTTGGACCGCCTAACTAGTCCTATGACAAGTGTTATATGCCTAAACATGTTACATAATCAGTTATGTGACAAAGGTTTAGGTTACATATGCTTAATTACCAATTATACATGAAAAGGGTATTCTGGTAATTTACCTAAGGCATATAAACTACCTATCATACAACTACTTAAACGATGTGACCATAGGGTATAACCTCGGAAGGTTATTCCCTACACTATGGTCACCTAATGTATTTGGTCGGATCCTAATGATCGACCAAACTGGGTCGGGTTCGAAGGTATAAGCGATTGATCAGATCGCTTACCCTACGACCCTAGACAACGTGGTAATCAGTAGGCATAGTCCCAAAGGACTATGACCATCGTGATTACAATCACGTTGCGAAGTTCAAACGAACTTCGCATTGACCATAAGCTGGTCAACGCTGAAAGTCAAACAAAGTTTGACTTTCTGACTCGAAAAGCAGTAAAATAAGGAAAAGAACGAAAGAATACTTACGAAGGGTCCCCGAATGCTAATCGTGATCACAATAACTCAGGTATGAAACAACGGTTCCAACTTAGAGTCAAATAGATCAGATTCTTGTGCTTTAAAACAATGAAAGGCATGGGGTATATATAGTTTTTGGTGAACCGTTGAGATCGTTTCATGGAAAACGTGCCATGATCCAATCCGTACACTTGTTGCAAGGTTATGGAAGCTTAATTCCATCCTTATCTAGTGACTAAGCAAATGAAAACATGTGGAGGATAATTAATCAGCTGCAACTTGTGTTTAAAACACTTAATCTGGTCAGATCATGCAGTCGCGTAGCGCGACTGCCTAGGCCCTTAGGGCTCGCGCTACGCCACTGCCTCCTAGTTCCAGAATTGTTTCAAAAGTGACAGGTTTAGTCCCTGCAGCCCTTTTAAGCGATTTTCGATGCGTTTGAACCCCGTTAACCTCATTTCAAGGCTCTAAAATGAAGTTAAAGTATAGGGAACTCAAAACATGTTCAAAAATATCTCAGATGTTGGTTCGTTTGGCCGTACGATCGCGATGTTCGCTTAATTACGACGGAATGCGCATAAGTGCGAAAAACGATCCAAATGACGCGACGAATGGATTTTTCTTAAGGCGAACACTAAAATATAATGTAGTCATGCTTACATAAATTTTTGGATGTCCGGATGTATTCAGAACGTAAGTTATGCGCAAAAATGCAAACTTGTGCACTTTTTGACACTTTTAGTCCCTGAATGACCCAAAAGTTTATTTTAGCACACCGAACCCCTCAAAGCCTATTTCTAAGCTATGTAAAGGATATTTAAGGTGTGTTTAACTTATGGTTATGTTCCGGAATGTTCGTTACAGTTCAAATTGACATACTTTCGCAGTTTGTCATATTTAGTCCTTGTAAGCGAATTAACTTGTTTTTGCCATACCAAAGCCTTCAAAACTTATTTCTAAGTTATGTAAAGGTTATTTAAGGTATGTTGAGTATATGTTGATGTTCCAGAGTATTTCTCGCATTAAACTGAGTACGTTTACGCACTAGTTTGCGTATAACTCTCCAGAAAGTGATATAGAGTTTGGAATTGAACAAAAGTCAAAACATGAAAAATGTAAAACATAACAAAACAAACATTGGGATCAAATAACATTGTTTTATTGATAACAGAACTGTTCATAGTGGTTACAAGCACAGTTGTTACAGTCTCCCCTACTTGTGGAAATTTCGTCCCGAAATTTATTTAGAGGAAACTCGTGGAAAAAGATGTGGATATTTCGCCTTCATTTGATCTTCGCGTTCCCAAGTAAACTCAGGTCCACGTTTAGCTTCCCAGCGAACTTTGACCAAAGGAATGCGCTTGCGTTTAAGCCACTTGACTTCACGTTCCATGATTTCCACTGGTTCTCAACAAATTTCAGTGTTTTGCCAACACGAATTTCGTCAAGCGGTATGGAGAAGTTCTCATCAGCTGAACACTTCTTGAGATTGGACACGTGAAAAGTTGGATGAACATTTCCCAGTTCAGGAGGTAACTCAAGTCTGTAGGCTACCTTTCCGATTCTTTCGACGATCTTGAATGGTCCAACGTATCTAGGTGCAAGTTTTCCTTTCTTTCCAAATCTGATCACACCTTTCCAAGGTGAGACCTTAAGTAATACTCGATCACCGACTTGAAATTCCAAGGCTTTGCGTTTTGGATCCGCGTAAATCTTCTGACGGCTTCTAGCTGCCTGAAGGTTATCGCGAACTTTCTTGACCTTATCTGTTGTCTCTAAAATGAGGGCAGGTCCAGTAAGTTGGGCCTCGCCAATCTCATTCCAGCAGACTGGTGAACGACATTTTCGACCATAGAGAGCCTCGAAAGGAGCCATTTTGATGCTAGTGTGATAACTGTTGTTGTAGGAGAATTCAATCAATTTAAGATGTGAATCCCAGCTACCACCAAAATCGATCACACAAGCTCTTAGCATATCCTCCAGAGTCTGGATTGTTCTCTCAGATTGACCATCCGTTTGCGGATGATAAGCTGTGCTCAGATTAAGTTGGGTCCCCATGGCAGATTGCATGGTTCTCCAAAAATGAGAAGTGAAACGAGCATCTCTGTCAGAAATGATGTTTAACGGAACACCATGTCGAGCTACAATTTCATCCACATAGATTTGAGCAAGTCTGTCAGCAGGAAAATCCTCACGGATTGGCAAGAAATGTGCTGACTTTGTAAGACGATCAACGACTACCCAGATGGCATCATGACCTTTCTTTGTGCGTGGAAGTTTGGTAACAAGATCCATAGTAATGTTTTCCCATTTCCAAACTGGGATCTCTGGTTGTTCCAATAAACCAGAAGGACGCTGATGTTCAGCCTTAACCTTAAGACAAGTAAGGCATTTGGATACGTATAAGGCAATGTCTTTCTTCATACCAGGCCACCAATAGTGAATACGAAGATCCTTATACATTTTATCTGAGCCCGGATGAATAGAATAACGAGACTTATGGGCTTCATCCATAAGCAAGGTACGAAGATCATCTAGGCTTGGGACCCACAAACGGTCCATGAAGTAATATGATCCATTGTCCTTCAGTTCCAGAGCAGGTGTTATATGATAAGGAAATTCCTTATCCATCAAACCTTGTGAAACACAAGATTGTTGAGACTGAGAAATGCGTGCTTGGATATCGAATCGAGCTTGAATAATAGATTGAACACATACACAATGAAGCTTAGTACGTTCCTTATGACTCAATGCATCAGCTACGACATTCGCCTTACCAGGATGGTAGCGAATTTCGCAGTCATAGTCATTTAAAAGCTCAACCCAACGTCGCTGTCTCATGTTGAGTTCTTTCTGATTGAAGATATGCTGAAGACTTTTGTGGTCAGTGAAAACCACACATTTTGTACCGTACAAATAGTGTCTCCAGATTTTGAGAGCAAAGACAACTGCACCCAACTCAAGATCATGAGTGGTGTAGTTCTTCTCATGTATCTTCAACTGCCTCGATGCATAGGCTATGACTTTGTTCCTTTGCATAAGAACACAGCCAAGACCCAATTTTGATGCATCACAATACACAACAAAATCATCATCACCCTCAGGCAATGATAGAACAGGCGCATCGCAAAGCTTCTGCTTCAGGTGTTGAAAAGCTTCCTCTTGTTTGTATCCCCAATAAAAAGGCATTTTCTTCTGAGTTAGAGCAGTTAAAGGAACTGCAATCTTTGAGAAGTTTTCTATGAAGCGGCGATAATAACCCGCTAGACCAAGAAAAGAACGAACTTCAGTAGGAGTAGTAGGTGTATCCCAATCCTTAATCGCACTGATCTTGGAGGGATCTACATGAATACCTCGTTCGTTGATAACATGCCCCAAAAATTGAACTTCCTTAAGCCAAAATTCGCACTTGGAGAATTTGGCGAAAAGTTGCTCTTTCTTTAGGAGTTCTAGGGTAAGACGAAGATGTTGCTCGTGATCAGCTCGCGTCTTAGAGTATATCAAGATGTCGTCAATAAAAACAATGACGAACTGATCCAAATAAGGTTTGCAGACCCTATTCATTAAGTCCATGAAAACAGAAGGAGCATTAGTCACACCGAATGGCATGACTGTGAACTCATAATGCCCATATCGAGTACGGAACGCTGTTTTGGGAATATCTTCTTCTTGCACGCGAAGTTGATGATATCCAGATCGCAGATCAATCTTCGAGAAATAAGAAGCGCCCTGTAACTGATCAAAGAGGTCGTCTATGCGAGGTAGAGGATATCGATTTTTGATGGTAAGCTTGTTAAGCTCACGATAATCGATACACATCCTAAAGGATCCATCCTTCTTCTTGACAAAAAGAATGGGAGCACCCCAAGGTGAAAAACTAGGACGTATAAAACCTTTGTCAGAGAGCTCCTGAAGCTGCTTAGACAACTCTTGCATCTCAGACGGTGCAAGACGATATGGAGCTCTAGCAATGGGATTTGCACCAGGTACGAGATCAATGCGGAACTCGACTTGGCGTGCTGGAGGTAGACCAGGTAAATCTTCAGGGAACACTTCAGAATAATCCCGAACGACAGGAATATCTGAAATAGACTTACCCTTGCCTTTATCTTCTGTAACATGTGCTAAGAAAGCCACATAGTTCTTCTGCAGATACTTCCGAGCTTTAAAACAAGACATAAGTTTGAGACCAACGGTAGGCTTCTCACCTTGAACCTGCAGAATCTCGCCTGTCGAAAGCGGCACACGAACAATCTTCTCAGAACAAACTATCTCTGCGTGATGCTTGGATAACCAATCCATTCCCACAATAACGTCGAAGCTTCCGAGTTGCATAGGCGTGAGATCGATAGGGAAAAGATAATCATTTAGGTTCAACTGGCAGTTGCGTAGAACAGAATCAAGAATAATGGGTTCACCACTAGCAACTTCTACTGTCAAAGGTTTTCCTAGTTTCGTTCTAGACACTCGAAGCATAGGCTCAAAAGACAAAGACACGAAACTCTTATCGGCACCGGAATCGAAAAGAACAGATGCAGGCTGATTATTAATAAAGAACGTACCGTTCACCACATTATCGTCAGCCTGTGCCTCTTGGGCATTCATGTTAAAAACTCGGCCTCGAGCCGGAGCTGGATTCTGGTTCTGGTTCTGGTTCTGATTGGCTAGCCTTGGGCACCGGTTTCTGTAGTGGGTCAGATCCCCACAATTATAACAAGCACCCGGTGGGTATTGCGGTCGTGCAGCTTGACCCTGTTGCGGAGCAGGAGGCTGAGCAACTTGTTGAGCCGGGTTCTGAACCGCGGGATTCTGAGCAGACCGACAAACATTGGCAAGATGGCCTGATTTCCCACAGTTAGTACAGAAACGGCATGGAAGTTGCGGCTGGTGGTGACTGTTGCATCTATTGCACAAAGGTGCATTCCCTGAATAGGGTTTCTTCGCTGGAGGCTGTGCGGGTTGGTTGAGAGCTGCCTGGTTAGCTTGGGCAGTGACAGCATAGTTTTGGGAAGCCTTACGCTTCTTTGCCCTCTTCGAAGAACCAGAGTTCTTTCCATTCAAGTTTTGACCTTTCTTGCTATCCACTTTGTCAGCCGATTCTTTCTTGCCCTTGTCACCCTTCCGGTGTAACTTGTTCTTCCGAATCTGCGACTCAGTCAATGTCGCAGATAACTCGATCGCCTGACGAAGTGTGGCAGGGTTACTACCAGTAAGAATGTCTTGTACCGAGTCAGGTAGGCCGTCGATGTATCTTTCGATAGCCTTGTCGAGTGGGGTGACCATTGTTGGGAAAAGCAGACTCAACTCTTCAAACCGATCAGTATAAGCCCTGTGCTCACCACTATCTTGCTTCAGCTCATCAAACTCCTTCTCCAACGCTCGTTGCTCATGACGAGGACAGAATTCCCTCATCATAAGGGCTCTAAGTTCAGCCCAGGTCTGTGCAAGAGCAACTTCTGCACCCCTATCTCTCATAACCCCATTCCACCATGTCAAAGCCCTCTTCTGAAATACGCTCGAAGCAAACTCAACTTTGTGATTATCCGGACACTGCACATGGCGAAAAGTATTCTCACTGCTCTCGAACCACTGAAGAAGCCCAGTCGCTCCTTCAGAACCACTAAACTTGAGTGGTTTAGCCTGATTAAAATCCTTGTATTTGCATGGAACATTGTTGTTGTTGTTGTTGTTGGCTTGGTTCCATTGAGCAAAGAGATTTGGAAACTGAGCAGCCATCTGCTGCGCAATAATTTCTGCCAGTTCGGCAGTTGCTATCAGATTGTCGCGTCGAGGAGGCATTCTAAAAGAGGAAAACATGAAAGGAAACGAGTGAGATGATTGGATGAAAAGAATGAGATGATAAAAACAAGAATTGCAAACAGCATAGATGGTGGTCATTCGTCCGTATCACATAGCAAACAAACGACACACAGTGACTAATCAAAGTAAATGGATCAAAAATAATATATAATGAAGACATGCTCGCCTATAAGTGAACACTCATCCCAAGAATTCCCAGGTAAGCACAACTGGTCTCGCGTCTAGTTGAGATGTATACGAAGTGCTTGCCTAGACAGAAAACTCAGAATACAGGCATTCACCCTTCCAGTTTGCACATGTTCACATTATTTAAAACCCAAAACGTTTGACGAGATTTTGAAAATTTGAAGGCACAAGGCCAAAAACCAAAATGAAAAGGGTTCAAAACCATATAACAGAGGGTTCAAAACCTTACAATTGAGGGTTCAAAACCTTGTAAAAATTTATTCAAAAACAGATGATTGTTTTTCAAAAATCGTTTCGGAAACATTTTTGGTTCTTTGTTTTGATAATCACCTAAGGATAGGTGATGTACATGTTTTAAGATCTAAACACAAGATAACTTGTGTTAGGTTCCTAGAAAAGTTATAGTCTAGGTCAAAGCATTACTAATAACCTAATTCCCTATAACAATTGGCTCTGATACCAACTCTTCTGTCACACCCCGACCGTGTAAAACAACAAACCGCGGCGGAAACATCGGGGCGTGTCGTAACAGAATAAATTGTTTCATAACCATGGCATACAAAGTTGTATTTTATTTATCAACAAAGGTGTTACATTGTCTCAAACAGTAATTAAAGAGTTCAGAACATAATTAAACATAGTCTATTTTCTTTTAAAGTCTCTAAGGCACAGGTCCGCCCTAGTATCATGATCACATCCTATGGAAAAGCACCTGAAAACACATGTGAAAATAGGTACGTCAGCATAAAAATGCCTGTGAGATACATAGGTTTGTGAAAATAGGATTCATGACTTATGTTTAAGAAAAATGTTTAGTCATGAACCTTGTAATTTGCTTTGTCTTGTAAATCATTTGAAAACAATAAGATCAGATGATATGTATAAGTAAATGTCAGGTTAAATAGATAACCATGTAAAAATGTGTTCGTATAAGATAAGTTGTTTGTAAATCAATGTCTTGTGAAAAGTATGTTATTTGTATAAAATGTTCTATGTCTCAATATTGAAATGATTCAAATAACGTTACGACATGTAATACCATACAAACACTTATATATAGGAAGTACCAGCGGCGTATCCACCATGCTTGTATCATATTACACACGCATCGTTACTTAATCACTTAATCAAACCAAACCAACCAATGTAAGAAGTCTATGTTTAAACCAAATGTCAAACATGTTATATGTCAAATGTAAATCATGTCAAATGTCTATGTCAAATATCCATGTCAAATGTCTATGTCAAATATCCATGTCAAATGTCTATGTCAAATGTCTTTGTGTAAAATGTCTATGTCAAAATGTCATGTATGGCAAGTGAAATGTCTCAACTAAACCATATGCACGAAAACAAAATATTGAAGTAAAACATGGTTTAAATCAATCTTATGTCTTTGTGGAAAAAATGCATGCAAATATTTAATATGAACATTTATGCGGTATTGTGAATATGCATACATCCAAGCCTTGTGACTGTGGTGATAAACCCTTAAACAAATTAAAGGTCTATCTGTCTTATATCATCGAATTCGGTCATTCCTTTTATCCCCTTTCCCTGGGACGTCCGGAACGGGAGTTGTCAATTCCTATGGTACCACTACCTACTAACGAACGGCGTAGCTAATGTTAATGAATGTATTGTCCCATGTAAACAAACCAAATGTCATACCAAGATGTAAGCATGTGAAAACAATGCACTAAGTATGTAATCAAATGAACATACATAGCGTGAAATGTCATGTAAAACGATGTACTAAGTAATGCACACAATGGGCACACCTAGCATGAAATGTCATGTAAAACGATGTACTAAGTAATGCACACAATGGGCATACCTAGCATGAAATGTCATGTAAAATGATGTACTAAGTAATGCACACAATGGGCACACCTAGCATAAAATGTAATGAAATCATGTACTATAATGTACTAACAAACATAACCGGTATATGATGTGAAAACAGGAAAGCATGAAAGTAACAAGTAGGCACATGTGTTCCACCCCAAAACAGTTTGGAAAACAGTAAAAGAGGGGTCTATGTACTCACTTGAGATTGCTCAGATGTCTAAAGATAACCACCAAGCAATGGTATAGATCTCGGAATCAAACGGCACCTAATATAGGTAACTATGTTAATAACCGGACCTTAATCGGATGATTGGATAGAATGAGGTTTCGTAAACCAAACGAGTGTAGAGACTCGTGTCATTTGGTTTAACAAATCCTACATACTAAATGAAACCTAACATAATTGTTTATGACCCATTACGACCCGTTTAGGAAGCTTATGCTACTTTAACGTGTCGTGCGCGTGAAACGCGTTTGGACCGCCTAACTAGTCCTATGACAAGTGTTATATGCCTAAACATGTTACATAATCAGTTATGTGACAAAGGTTTAGGTTACATATGCTTAATTACCAATTATACATGAAAAGGGTATTCTGGTAATTTACCTAAGGCATATAAACTACCTATCATACAACTACTTAAACGATGTGACCATAGGGTATAACCTCGGAAGGTTATTCCCTACACTATGGTCACCTAATGTATTTGGTCGGATCCTAATGATCGACCAAACTGGGTCGGGTTCGAAGGTATAAGCGATTGATCAGATCGCTTACCCTACGACCCTAGACAACGTGGTAATCAGTAGGCATAGTCCCAAAGGACTATGACCATCGTGATTACAATCACGTTGCGAAGTTCAAACGAACTTCGCATTGACCATAAGCTGGTCAACGCTGAAAGTCAAACAAAGTTTGACTTTCTGACTCGAAAAGCAGTAAAATAAGGAAAAGAACGAAAGAATACTTACGAAGGGTCCCCGAATGCTAATCGTGATCACAATAACTCAGGTATGAAACAACGGTTCCAACTTAGAGTCAAATAGATCAGATTCTTGTGCTTTAAAACAATGAAAGGCATGGGGTATATATAGTTTTCGGTGAACCGTTGAGATCGTTTCATGGAAAACGTGCCATGATCCAATCCGTACACTTGTTGCAAGGTTATGGAAGCTTAATTCCATCCTTATCTAGTGACTAAGCAAATGAAAACATGTGGAGGATAATTAATCAGCTGCAACTTGTGTTTAAAACACTTAATCTGGTCAGATCATGCAGTCGCGTAGCGCGACTGCCTAGGCCCTTAGGGCTCGCGCTACGCCACTGCCTCCCAGTTCCAGAATTGTTTCAAAAGTGACAGGTTTAGTCCCTGCAGCCCTTTTAAGCGATTTTCGATGCGTTTGAACCCCGTTAACCTCATTTCAAGGCTCTAAAATGAAGTTAAAGTATAGGGAACTCAAAACATGTTCAAAAATATCTCAGATGTTGGTTCGTTTGGCCGTACGATCGCGATGTTCGCTTAATTACGACGGAATGCGCATAAGTGCGAAAAACGATCCAAATGACGCGACGAATGGATTTTTCTTAAGGCGAACACTAAAATATAATGTAGTCATGCTTACATAAATTTTTGGATGTCCGGATGTATTCAGAACGTAAGTTATGCGCAAAAATGCAAACTTGTGCACTTTTTGACACTTTTAGTCCCTGAATGACCCAAAAGTTTATTTTAGCACACCGAACCCCTCAAAGCCTATTTCTAAGCTATGTAAAGGATATTTAAGGTGTGTTTAACTTATGGTTATGTTCCGGAATGTTCGTTACAGTTCAAATTGACATACTTTCGCAGTTTGTCATATTTAGTCCTTGTAAGCGAATTAACTTGTTTTTGCCATACCAAAGCCTTCAAAATTTATTTCTAAGTTATGTAAAGGTTATTTAAGGTATGTTGAGTATTTGTTGATGTTCCAGAGTATTTCTCG
Source organism: Helianthus tuberosus (assembly GCA_030545235.1). Taxonomy (NCBI): domain Eukaryota; kingdom Viridiplantae; phylum Streptophyta; class Magnoliopsida; order Asterales; family Asteraceae; genus Helianthus; species Helianthus tuberosus. Next base: position 113,609 of record JARYGA010050904.1, on the reverse strand, counting down.
CATTAAACTGAGTACGTTTACGCACTAGTTTGCGTATAACTCTCCAGAAAGTGATATAGAGTTTGGAATTGAACAAAAGTCAAAACATGAAAAATGTAAAACATAACAAAACAAACATTGGGATCAAATAACATTGTTTTATTGATAACAGAACTGTTCATAGTGGTTACAAGCACAGTTGTTACACAAATCTAAGCTGTTGTCACAAACATGCACCAACAAACTCCCCCTTGACAATAGCTTCATAAAATAACTTTGTCTTCAGTCATCTTGCATTCTTCATGTAATTTTGCACTGTCTTTGGTCTTTGGATAGCTTCAGCTTCAATAGCTTCTGTCAGCAACAGACTCCCCCTAAGCTGATGCATCCAATCACCAAATCTTCAAAACATTAGCACTTGAGTGAACTCCAGTTTAGCATTTGCAAAGCAATCTTCAAACTCTTCAACTTTGTCTGCAATGTAGAAAGGAGGTTCTACCATGCATCCAATCAAACTCTCATCTCTTCACAGCAACTCATCACTTTAACTTCTCAGCAACACACAACTTCAATCTGTATACTATAAAACAAACATCTCGAGAAACCATAAGAATTTTTCAACCAAAGTTAAATAAATTATTATTATTCAAGAGATAGTTAAACTATATCACAGATTACGCATTTTCCAATTGCATAACCAATACCAAAACTTTTTGTCCAACACACAAGATCCTGTATGATTTAAAATTTTGAACTCACTTTCTAACACCGTCTCCCCCTATCAGTAACAATTCCTCCAAGAATAACAGTTTTCCATACATTAAGAATTTTAAACAGAAAAAGACACTATTTTTGGATTTTTATATTTTTCTGAAAGCAAGTAAATAACAAAAGCAATAAACACTCTATTTTTGTGAGAATCACCGGTAAGAAGAACTCACTTTCACCTCCTAAAAGCAAGATCACAGATAGTGGCTGTGAGGTTGTGTGAGGTCTTTAATTGATTGTAAAACGTTTTGTTTGGATAATCAATAGAAGACCGTTTGATTGTGAATTCTGTTTTCTACTCGTTTCTGTAACAAATCTGATCTAGAGGATTCCACACTCTAGGTTAGATATACAATTCTGTGACGATCCTTACGACAAGGGGACCTATAATGAAAATTATACGGTTACCAAAGTCGCCTTTGGATTTAAGTTCGCCGACAAGTTCGCAGGTCAGTTAAATTCGCAGGTCCAGTCTGCGAATTTGTTAACTTCGCCAGCCAGTAATATGGAAATTCAATCTTTTTCAAATTTCTGAGATTTTCCAGATTCTACCAACACTTTCCTGTAGAATCGAAACAGCAAAAATATCAGTAATTTTCGAAAAACAGTGAAGAACAGAACGAAAAACGTGAAGAACACGAAGAAAAATCTTCGAATTTTCAAGCTTTTCCAGTCAAAATTCTTCAACCAATCAACCAAAACTATCTCTAAAACCTGCAAAACAGCAAACAAACAATGCAGAAGATCAAAACAGTCAAAAATTTCGAAAATATATATCAAACCAAGAAAAATTTCGAAACCCTAATTTTTCAGGTTTCTTAATTTTCGAAAATCCTCCTGTTTCTGCAAAACACAATTCTGAACCGAGCCTTCAAGAGCCTAATGCTCTGATACCAATTGTAGGTCCCCTTGTTCGTATGGATCTTTCACAGAATTGTCAATCTAATCAAGAGTGTGGAATCCTCTTGATCAGAATATAGCAGAAAACATGTAGGAACAGCAATTCACAATCAACCGGGTTTCTATTGATTATCAAACTCGCGTATTACAATCAATCAAAACCCTAATTCGTCTAAGCTATGGCTCTCATGAAAATCCTCTCTCACAAACTCTGTTTTGGCTGATTATCCTAAACCCTAAAGCATAGCCTTGTTTATATAATACAAGGTTGCTAGTTGGGCTAAGGTTTCCTACATGGGCAAAGCCCATTTCGTCCACCCTTGACCCAACTGGGTTTTGTTTAGCCCAAACTCTATTATCTCAATAATACAAAGCTAAACCCGCTAACCGTTTATCGTTTTACTAATTACAAGATATCCAAAGACCAAATCTAAGCTGTTGTCACAAACATGCACCAACACAGCCGTAGGATCTTCAATCCATCAAACTAATTTAAATCATTAAATTAATCATATTGATGTATTCAAATCTTATAAAAAAAGGTTAAAATCGTCATTACGATATCTTAATCTCTGTAAATGACGGAGATTGAAATCTTATATTAAAAAATCGAACCCTGAATCAAATACAACAACGTAAGATTCTTATTCACAAACCTCCTTCTCCCTTCTGCGATTTCATATCTGCTGATTTGGAAGTTCTGAACTACAATAACATCGATCGACTGTCTATCGAAGAAGATGATCCAGGATGAACATTATAATATGCTAAATTCATTTTGACCATGCGAAAGACAATTGAAAAAAATAAGAAAGGTTGTTGATTTTTAAAAACATGCGAAAAGAATTGTTTGTGGTTTGTTATAGTGTGCGATATCTGTATCCAGCCACATCCGATTTTAAAAAGGTGATATTGTTTTTGTTTTGTTATAGTGTGTGAATTCTGTTTTTAGACACATGCGATTTTAAAAAAATAAGTGATAGTGTGCGAATTCTTCTTTTAGACACATGCTATTTTAAAAAGGGATATAGTCTGTGGTTTCTTATAGTGTGCGAATTCTTTTTCGAATCACATGTCATTTAAAAAAAATGATGCTGATGATTTCATGTAACTATGTCCACGTTGATTGAAATGCACAAATATGAAATTATGAATTGATAATTAAAATAGATATAAATTTACTATTTTATATAAAAAATGAATTTAATACCGATGTGACTTATAATGATCACTTTTAACATAAATACTACTGAACCTACCACCCTACCTACATAATAAATTTACTATTTTAATATAAAATACCCAGATATATCAACTTTCCATATTAAGACACCAAATACAAACACACACAAAAATGTCTTCTGAAGATTTAGAACAAATAAAGAACATTGCAATAAAGGAACTATTGTCAACTCGCACGTTGACAGAAATAAGCACCGATGTCAACTCTTCTCACTTGATTCTTGATGTGCATGGGAAGATTCTTGCAAAAATCCAGAAAAATCAAAGCATGTGGGAGAAACTCCTTGAAGAACCACCATCGAGCTTCAGAGACGCCGCATTGGATCACATCAAGGAACGGTCTCGAGCTGATGACTTAGCCTTCTCTTTCCTGAGTGATGCTCTGAACACAGTGAAAGAGAAGATGGAGTTCAGCTAGGCTGAACGTGACAAAATCTTTGTCTCAAGTAACTAGATTTCTCTTTGTCATTTTATAGTCTTTAGTTGTATTAAACAATAACAATAACTTTATGTTTGTGTTTTGTATACATCTTTTGAAAAACATCTGATGGTTAGTTATTATATAAATCGCATGAATGAAATACATATATATCGCATGTTCCTAACAAATACAAGATAACTCAAAATCGCATGTCATAAAATGAAAAACACAATAAAATCGCATGTTAAATGTTTTGGTCAAAAATCACACAAGGATAATGCAACCAAATCTGATTTTGTGAGGTGTGATGCTTGAATTGATGAACAAATGTATGAACAATGCACGAATGAAATGAATATTGGACACAAGGATTTATACGAGGAAAAGCCCTTGATCAAGTATGATCTCCGACACAAAAAACCTCGGGTGATGGAAACTACCGATCACCAACTATATTAAACAAATGATGTTACAAATCGGGATGATAACAAGCTAGTTACAAAGATCACTGGTGTGCAAAAAAGTGTGTAATCGCCAATGAGTTGCAGAGAGTTCTCGAGAGCAATGTGTGTCGCTAACTTCTTCTAATCTAGCTTGTTATCCCCTTTAAAAATAGAAATAATCTAGCTAACTAACAATCCGCAAATCATGCTAGCTTCCCACGACTTCCATAACGGTCATACAAGCCATGCACGTGCAGAATATTGGAGCATATTCCCCTGGAATCTCGGCAAGACCAAGTCCCACTCGTATACTCCTGCAAAACAAGTTCAAATATAATGGAAACAATTGTTAGTATAAGGATCATAATGAGGATCCTGGATCCTTAGTCATGAAACGTCTTCTGAGGATCCTTAATTCAAAACTGAACTGAGGATCCGTGATCCTGACTACACTTGAGGATCCGTGATCCTTAGGTTTAGAAAATCCATCCCTAACAATTGCCCCCAAAATATGAGGAATTAAATATAACTAGATGAGTCATATTTTCTGCCTTATCGCCAACGAGTCTGTTAACGTAAATATAGCCGTTATATCCGAACTAGCCATTGCAAACCTGATGTCAGCGACATGACTACCTGCAAATTCATCATTATAAATTCACAGTTAGAGATAAGGATCAAGATGTGTTTAAATTCGAGAATTCCACTCCTTTAAATCTTCATCCAGAGAACAATCAGGTATTCTCTCTTCCTTCTCTCTAAATTCTTCTATTCCGATCCTCCTTTCTCCGAGTATCCATGACTAAGATGGTTCTTCGATCCTCACCGGCTAAGGATCCTAAAAAGGATAGTCCTTTGAAGAGCCAAGGCGTTACTAAAACCCCTTCGCTAGAACTCTGCCGTTTTACCGATCCTGAGATTGATCGAATCCGTCATTGCTTCCCGGCGGAGGCCGTCTTCAGATCTTTTGACTCTTCAATGAAGAGTGATTGTATTTCTGATACTTGGGTCACTTTCCCGGCCACCCCCTTTTTGATAGGGTTTTCTTATCCTTTTCCTGCCTTCACACAATCCTTCTTCACATTCACAGGCATGTGTTACATACAGGCCATGCCAATGATGTGGAGAGTTCTTTATACCTTAGAGAATATCATCGAGCAGGAGAGTGTAGAAATAGGGATGTCTGAGTTGAGCCAACTATACAACCTTGTTAGCCATGGTTCACACCGTTTCTTGTTTAAGCATAAACCTGGTCAGCCTCACCCAATCCTCAAAACCACCAAAAATGACACCCACTGGAAGAGCCATTTCTTCTTTGTGAGGAGGGACTCAATCCCAGACGGGAAGGATCTCCCTTAAAAGTGGATCACCCAGGGTAGGATATGGGATCCTTAGACCAGGACCATAGTAGGGCTCTTTTTTCTTTTAAGGATAACTGATCCTTCTTTCTGTTTTTGTTGTGCAGCTATCTCTATTTCTCATATTCAAGATTCCCCTGCAATAAAGGAAAGACTTGCTGCCTTCTGGAGGCTTGACCCTGCTGTGAGGACATTTCAAATCAAAACAAAGGATTCACAAGAAGCATCCACCGGTTCCTTCACCATGTCAAGTAAGTACTCGAACATATGTACAAATGAATAAATGTTAGAATGAATGAAAAATATGAACACTTATCTGTTGTTTGGCATTTGTAGGCGCTGGAAAATCTTCGAGATCAGCTTCAAGGTTCAGTGTCAGTGATCTTGATGCATTTGCTCTCTCAAAGTCCGCCAAGAAGCAACTAGCTGCCAGTCCCAGCATCCCAAATCCTAAGGGTGCCAGCACGAAGGGCAAGGGTGGCAAGAAAAGGAAAGCTGCTGAGTCTCTTGAAGGTCTCCCTCTCATTCAACACCAGTTTGAGGAGTATGTCTCCGAGGTAAGGATCCTGGATCCTTAAAAATGATCTTCCCTTTCTGAGGATAACGGATCCTGACCATGTGCTTATTTTATGCAGAAATTTGCTGAGATCCAAATGCTCCTGGATAACAATCTTGAAGAGGTTGAGCAAAAGAACCTAGACCTCTAGAAGATATTCCTGGCTAAGGATAAGATAATCTCCTCCCTCGAGAAGGATCTCAATCTGATGAAAAAGGAGCTGGTCTTGACCCAAATCATGGCTCAGCAGGAGAAGGAGGAGGTGATGGAAAGAGCAAAGCTCTCTGCTACAATCGCCATGCTCAAGATCAAGCTTCAAATGGCAAAGGAAGCTGATGATCCTTCTTTTGACAGGTCTGCTTGGACTCAGGAGGCTTGGAAGCTAAAGCTGGCGGAGCTGGACGATGAAGAGGAGGCTGAGAAGGTCTTGGCATTGGAGGCTGGTAGCAGTGGGCTGAAGGATCCGATTGAGGAGGCAGCGGTTGGTGGTGATGCAGCGAAGGTGTAGGCTGCTGAAATGGGCGATGATGGAAATTTCTAGACGTGGCCGGAGCCCATTTTTTATGGTTTAATGTTTTTTTTGTTGTTGGTGTTTATAAACAATGGTTTGTATGGTGAACAATAGTATTAGGGTTAAGGATCATTGATCCTTCGAACAATAGGGGGTAACAAAGGTGGATGGGTCCTTCTGTTTGTGGAGGATGAAGCCTTTGGTTCCACTCGCCTTCTATTTCCTGCACTTAGACTTTGTTAATATGGACACCCTTTACCTACCCCAGTGGACGGGCCACGTTTTGCTAGTAGGTGCTTGGGGTAGGTAATTTTGACAACGTTTGAAGGGTTTAACTTTTGATAAATAAATAAAACTTTAATCTTTTGGCTATCTTGTGTTGTTCATTATGTGTCTATTTACCTTTCAGTTATTATTGCATATTGCTTTGAACTTACAAGTTAATAATGATCAAGGATCAAATATGATCAAGGATAGAAATTAGTTTAAGCCAAAAAGTTTAGGATATGATCAAGGATCAAATATCCTATAATAGAAAAGCTCAAAAAGTGATAAAATTTTAGGATCATATATCCTGTTGTCAAAGTATAAGGGTAATATAGATAAGTCAAGAATAAAGTTAAGGTAAATAAGGATCATACCAGAGAATCCAAGTTAGGATCCTAAATCCTTGATGTTTATGATGATGATAACCAAAAAAAAAACCTTGTAAGAAATTAGAATCCAGGATCCTTAACTGTTTAGCTATAGAAACCTGAAATAAAACATAACTTGGGACTAAGCCAACTGCAAAAGGAAGAGTTAGTGTCTGGGGACAAGCCCAACAATCTGGGGACAAGCCCAATAAACTGGAGACAAGCCCAAAAAACTGGGGACAAGCCCAAAAAACTGGGGACCAGCCCAAAGGATCTTGTGTAAACTGGAGTATGGCCCTTACTGGCGATTATCCAAACTTAGTGACATGAAAATGCCAAAACCTTAGCTAACGTGAAAACGTTAGAAACCTTAGGAATGGATGTATGGTACGTCTACCATTATACTTAGGATCCTGAATACAGCCAGTACAATGAAATTGTCAGCCCCTAAAGCGAGTACTGGTCCCATTGCCTTTAACTGCACCAGGATAATCGTGCGCTACTGGCGAAGGTAGTAGATACCTTAAACTGGGGACAAGCCCAAAAAAGTGGGGATAAACCCATGAAACTGGGGTCAAGCCCATAAAACTTAGGAAACTTCTGAGGATACTTGATCCTTTGTCTAGGATACATGAACTTCTGCAAAACTCAATACTTAGTAAAATAGGATAAAGGATCTTGAATCCTTCTCCTTGTAATAAAATAGATTAAAGGATTAAGTAAATTAGCATCAAATCATTACCAGAATGAGGATCATATATCCTCTAAGGATCCTTCGAGTATATCGGCTATGAGGATGATTAAGGATTCAGGATCCTTCTTACATAAAGTATCTTTTTAGATGGACAGCATTCCAAGCCCTTGGTAGCAAATCACCTTCCATTGTAAATAAACGATATGCCCCCTTTCCTGCCTCAGCTTCAATAAGATAAGGGCCTTCCCACTTTGGTGCTAACTTGCCATCAGCAGGATTTGTGGTATTTTGGAATGCTTTCCTCAACACCATGTCACCAACTTGAAACTTTCTGATCCTGACATTCTTGTTATAAGCTCCAGCCATCCTTTGTTGATAACTAGCCAATCTTATCCTTGCCAAATCCCTGAGTTCTTCTATGGTATCCAAGTCTTGAACCAAGTTTTCAGCATTTCCTTCAGGATCACGGATGCTTGTTCTAACAGTAGGAACCACCATCTCTGTAGGGATCACTGATTCTGCTCCAAACACTAAAGAAAATGGAGTTTGGCCAGTAGCATTCTTGGGGGTTGTTCTATCATCCCATAATACATATGGTAGTTCTTCCGCCCATTTTCCTTTCTTGGATCCAATCTTCTTCTTCAAGTTGTTGATGATGATCATGTTAGATGATTCTGCTTGACCATTAGCTTGTGGGTGGACTGGTGTTGATGTTATCATCTTAATCCCCCAACTGTCACAAAAGTTAGTAGTTCTACTCCCAATAAATTGGGATCCATTATCACAAACAATTTCAGAAGGAATACCAAATCTGGTAATAATGTTTCTTTTAATAAAAGATATCATTTCTTTTTCTCTGACTTGAGCAAACGCTTCAGCTTCTATCCACTTGGAAAAGTAATCAGTCATAGCAAGCATAAACACTTTTCCTCGTGGTGCCTTGGGAAGTTTAGGAACTATATCCATTCCCCATCTCATGAATGGCCAAGAAGAGGATATAGGATGCAGGGGCTCTGCTGGTTGATGAAGGATATTGCTATGTCTTTGACAAGCATCACATTTCTTGGCATAATCCACAGCATCCTTCTTCATAGTAGGCCAATAATATCTTGTCCTAAAGATCCTTGAGAATAGTGCTCTGCCCCCAGTGTGATTTCCACAATCTCCTTTATGAAAATCCTTTAGGACTTCTTGAATTTCAGAATCCTCTATGCACCTTAGATATGGACCTTCAAGAGATCGTTTATATAACATATTATTTAGTATTGTAAATTAAGATACCTTGACTTTGAAAGCTCTAGGATTTTCTCCTGTAGGAATCTCTCCATGTTGTATATATCTCATGATTAGAAGGATCCAGGATCCTGAATGTGATTGTGCACCATCACTAGGTATTATTGCAGAATCCTCTACTATCTCCATAGTTGTGTGATCCTCAATAGCAGGAGTCAAAATATGGATTATAGGAATTTTAATATATTCTGGAATCTTCAATGATGATCCAAGGTTGGCCAAAGCATCAGCTTCTGCATTTTCTTCTCTGGGTACCTATGTCAAACTAAAAGAAGCAAAAGAGTCTGCCAATTTCTTGACTATCTCTAGATATTTGATTAGTCTTTCAACTTTAACAGCATAAGAACCATTAAAGTGATTAGTAATTAACAATGAATCTACATGTACCTCAAGATACATGATCCTCATGTGCTTGGAAATTTGCAAACCAGCTATCAAGGCTTCATATTCAGCCTCATTATTGGTAGTTTGAAACTCACAAGCAATGGAGTGGGGTATTATGTCCCCCTGTGGCGATTTTAGTAGTATTCCTAGTCCAGTTCCCTTGATGTTTGAAGCCCCATCTGTGAAGAGTATCCAAGGATCCTTAGTCTCTTCAAGCTGTTGAACTTCCAACTCAGCTTCCCTTTGTAGATCACTACTGAAATCTACCACAAAGTCATCTAAGGCCTGGGATTTAATGGCAGTTCTTGGCTTATATCTTATATCATAAGAACTAAGCTTCACTGCCCATTTGGCCATCCTTCCTAACATTTCAAGTTTCCTGAGAACATTCTTAATTGGAAAGTTATTTTTTAACAATAATGGCATGAGTTTCAAAATAATGTCGTAATTCAGTAGATGCCATAATCAAAGCAATGCTAAGTTTTTCAAAATGTGAATACCTGGATTCAGCATCAAGCAAACTCTTACTTACATAATATACAGGTGTTTTGGTAAAAAATCAGACTAGGATAATGCAACCAAATCTTATTTTGTGAGGTATGATGTTTGAATCAATGAACAAATGTATGAACAACTTGTAAATGAAATGAACAAGTGACACAAGGATTTATATGAGGAAAAAGCCCTTGATCAATGTATGATCTCCGGCATAAAAAACCTCGGGTGATGGAAACTACCGATCACCAACTATATTAAACAAGTAAGGGTTACAACTCGGGATAATAACAAGCTTGTTAAAAGGATTACTAGTGTGCAGAGTGTATGCAAATGCCAATGAGTTGCAGAGAGTTTGCGAGTGTGTGTGTTTGCTAATTCGTTCTAACTATCAAGCTCGTTATCCCCTTTAAAAATAGAAATAAACTAAGTAACAAACAATCCACAAATTGTGCAAGCTACCCACGACTTCCATAACGGTCATTCTAGCTATGCACGTGCAGAATATTAGAGCATATTCCCCAGGAATATCGGCAAGACTAAGTCCCACTCATTCATTCCTGCAAAAAAAGTTTAAATATAATGGAAACAACCGATAGTGTTAGGATAACAATGAGGATCCTGGATCCTTAAACCTGCAACGTCTTCTGAGGATCCTTAATTCAAACAGAATTGAGGATCCGTGATCCTGGCTGCACTTGTGGATCCGTGATCCTTAGGTTTGGAAAATCCATCCCTAACAATTGCCCCCAAAATATGAGGAATAAAATACAACTTAATGAGTCATATTTGTGTGCCTTATCTGCAACGAACCAACTATCATAAATATAGCCGTTAAAACGGAACTAGCCGTTGCAAATCATACGTCAGCGACATGACAACCTGCAAAATCATCATTATAAATTTGAAATTAGAGATAAGGATCAAGAGGCATTTAAATTCGTGCGTTACTTCCCTTTAAATCCTCATCCAGAAACTGATCAGGTATCTCTCTTCTCCTTCTCTCTTCATTTGCTTATTTTAATTCTCTATTTCTTCAAATCCTCGAAGCCACAATGAAGCTACGATCCTCTCTTGCCAAGGATCCTAGGAAAGATAGTCCCTTGAAAAGCCAAGGCATCATCCAAAATCCTTCAAATGAACTCTGCCGCGTCACCGACCCGGAGATTGACCGGATTCGCCATTGTTTCCCGGCGGATACCGTCTTCAAACCCTTTGACTCTTCCCTGAAGAGTGACTGTGTCTCCGACACCTGGGTTGCTTTTCCGGCCACCCCATTCTTGATAGGATTCTCCTATCCTTTCCCTGCCTTCACCCAATCCTTCTTTGCACTCACTGGCATGTGCTATATTCAGGCCATGCCGATGATATGGAGGGTACTGTACACCATGGAGAACATCATCGAGCAAGAGGGCATAGAAATAGGAATGTCAGAGTTGGCCAAGTTGTATAATCTTGTTAGCCACGGTTCACATCGCTTCTTGTTTAAACACAAACCTGGTGATCCTCACCCAATCCTCAAGACCACAAAAAACGATACCCACTGGAAAAACCGTTTCTTTTTTGTTAGGAGTGACTCTATCCCGGACGGGAAAGACCTTCCCAAGAAGTGGACCACCCATGGTAGGATATAGGATCCTTATAGAAGGATCATAGGAAGACTCCGTCTCTTCTGAGGATAACTGATCCCTCTTTTTTTTTGTTTATTGTGCAGCTATCTCAGTTTCTCACCTTCTAGAATCCCCTGCAACAAAGGAAAGGGTAGCTACCTTTTGGAACCTTGATCCTGCTGTTAGAACATTCCAGGCCAAAACAAAGGATTCACAAGAAGTATCCTCTGGTTCAGTCACCATGTCAAGTAAGTATTCACATTTATGTATGATTAAGTATTTAAATAGATATAGAATAAGGATACTTATCTGTTGTTTGCCATTTGTAGGTGCTGGAAAATCTTCAAAATCAGCCTCTCGCTTCAGTGTCAGTAATCTTGATGCATTTGCCTCCTCCCGGTCTGACAAGAAACAACTTGCTGCTAGTCCTAGCATCCCAGCTCCTAAGGCTGTTAGCACCAAGGGCAAGGGTGGAAAGAAGAGAAAAACTGCTGACACTCTTGAAGGCCTGCCTCTCATCCAGCACCAATTTGAAGAGTATGTCTCTGAGGTAAGGATCCCTGATCCTTAAGTCTGTTCTGCCCATATTGAGGATAACGGATCCTAACGTGTGTCATTCTTTTGCAGAAATTTGCTGAGATCCATATGCTCATGGATTCCTATACTGAAGAGGCTGAGCAAAAGGAGTTGGACTTCCAAAAGTTGTACCTGGCAAAGGATCAAAAGATAGCCTCCCTCGAGAATGAAGTCAACCTGGTGAAGAGGGAACTGGTCTTGGCCCACATCACAGCTGATCAGGAGAAGGCTGAGGTGATGGAGGGTGCTAAGCTTTCTGCCACAATAGCCATGCTCAAGATCAAACTTCAGATGGCAAAGGAAGGTGAGGATCCTAACTTTGACAGGACTTCCTGGGACCAGGAAGGTTGGAAAGCCAAGCTGGCTGAGCTAGATGATGAAGAGGAGGCTGGAGAGGTCCTGATGATTGAAGCCAGTGGCAGCGGGGTGAAGGATCAAGCTGAGGATGCAGCGGCTGGTGGTGATGCAGCGAAGGTGTAGGCTACAACAATGGGCGATGATGGAAATTTCTAGACGTGGCCGGAGCCCATTTTTTATGGTTTGGTAGCTTTTTGGTTGTTGATGTTTTTAGAACAACGGTTGGTTTGTATTGGTGAACAATAGTATCTAGGTTTAAGGATTACTGATCCTTCGAACAATAGGGGGTAACAAAGGTGGATGGGTCCTTCTGTTTGTGGAGGATGAAGCCTTTGGTGCCCCTCGCTTTTATTTCCTGCACTTATTGAACACTTAGTATGGACACCCTTTGCCAACCCAAGTGGATGGGCCACGTATTGCTGGTAGAAACTTGGGTTGGCAATTTTGACAACCTTTAAAGGGTTTAACTTTTGATAAATAAATAAAACCTTAATCTTTTGGCTATCTCAAGTTGTATATGTTGTGTCTTTTTAGTTGTTATTGTTTATTTCTTTAGATTTGCAAGTTTAGGACAAAAGTATATTAGATTTTGTTAAAAAAGCTTAGGATATGATCAAGGATCAAATATCCTATAATCGAAAAATTCAAAAAGTGATGTACATTGAGGATCATATATCCTGTTGTCAAAGAATAAGGGTAACTTAAATGAAGGTAATTAAGGATCATACCTGAGAATCCAAGTTAGGATCCTAAACCATTAACACTCACCACCAGGATAACCAAAAGACAAACCTTAGTAAAAGGTTAGGATCAAGGATCCTTAGTTGTTTAGCTTCAGAAACCTGAAATGGAACATAACTTGGGACTAAGCCAATATAAGAGAAGAGTTAGTAACTAGGGACAAGCCCAACAATCTGGGGACAAGCCCAAAAAACTGGGGACAAGCCCAAAAAACTGGGGACAAGCCCAAGGATCTTGTGTAAACTGGAGTATGGCCCTCACTGGCGACTATCCAAACTTAGTGACATGAAAATGCCAAAACCTTAGCTAACATGAAAACGTTAGAAACCTTAGGAACGGATGTATGGTACGTCTACCATTATACATAGGATCCTGGATACAGCCAGTACAATGAAATTGTCAGCCCCTAAAGCGGGTACTGGTCCCATTGGCTTGAACTGCACCAAGATCATCGTGCGCTACTGGCGAAGCTGGGGACAGGCCCAATAAACTGGGGACAAGCCCAAATAACTGGGGACAAGCCCAAATAACTGGAGACAAGCCCAAAAACTAGAGACTTCCGTGGATACTTGATCTTTTGTTAAGGATACATCAACCTTCTGCAAAACTCAGAACTAAGTGAAAGAAGGATAAAGGATCCAGGATCCTTCTCCTTGTAAACAAATTAATTAAAGAATTAGATAAATTGAGGTTAGATGATTAACAGAGTGAGGATCATCTATCCTCTAAGGATCCTTCACGGATATCGGACACGAAAATAGCTAAGGATCCTGGATCCTTATTACATGAAGTATCTCTTCAGGTGGACAGCATTCCAAGCTCTTGGTAGCAAATCACCTTCCATTGTTAACAATCGATATGCCCCCTTTCCTGCTTCAGCTTCAATAAGATAGGGGCCTTCCCACTTTGGTGCTAACTTGCCATCAGCAGGATTTGTGGTATTTTGGAATGCTTTCCTCAACACCATATCACCAACTTGGAACTTTCTGATCCTGACATTCTTATTGTAGGCTCCAGCCATTCTTTGTTGATAAGTAGCCATCCTTATTATTGCTAAATCCCTGAGTTCTTCTATGGTATCCAAGTCTTGAACCAAGTTTTTAGCATTTCCTTCAGGATCACGGATGCTTGTTCTAACAGTAGGAACCACCATCTCTGTAGGGATCACTGATTCTGCTCCAAATACTAAAGAAAATGGAGTTTGGCCAGTAGCATTCTTGGGAGTTGTTCTATCAGCCCATAGCACATAAGGTAACTCTTCTGCCCATTTTCCTTTCTTGGATCCAAGTTTCTTCTTCAAATTGTTGATGATGATCTTGTTGGATGATTCTGCTTGACCATTAGCTTTTGGGTGGACTGGTGTTGATGTTATCATCTTAATCCCCCAGCTGTCACAAAAGTTAGTAGTTCTACTCCCAATAAATTGGGATCCATTATCACAAACGATTTCAGAAGGAATACCAAATCTGGTAATAATATTTATTTTGATAAAGGATATCACTTCTTTTTCTCTGACTTGAGCAAAGGTTTCAGCTTCTATCCACTTGGAGAAATAGTCAGTCATCGTAAGCATGAACACTTTTCCTCCGGGTGCTTTGGGAAGTTTACCAACTATATCCATTCCCCATCTCATGAATGGCCAAGAAGAAGATATAGGATATAGGAGCTCTACTGGTTGATGAAGGATATTGCTATGTCTTTGACAAGCATCACATTTCTTGGCATAATTCACAGCATCCTTCTTCATAGTAGGCCAATAGTATCCTGTCCTGAGGATCCTTGAGAACAATGCCCTGCCCCCAGTGTGATTTCCACAATCTCCTTCATGAAAATCTTTTAGGACTTCTTGAACTTCAGGATCCTCTATGCACCTTAGATATGGACCTGCAAGAGATCTTTTATATAACATGTTATTTAATATTGTAAATTGAGATACCTTGATTTTGAAAGTTCTAGGATTTTCTCCCGTAGGGATCTCTCCATGTTGTATATATCTCATGATTGGAGGGATCCATGATCCTGAATGAGACTGTGCATTATCACTAGGAACGACTGCAGAATCCTCTTCTATCTCCATAGCTATGTGATACTCGATAGCAGGAGCCAAAATATGGATGATAGGAATTTTGATATCCTCTGGAATCTTCAATGATGATCCAAGATTGGCCAATGCATCAGCTTCTGCATTCTCTTCCCTGGGTACCTGTGTCAAACTAAAGGAAACAAAAGAGAGTGCCAATTCCTTGACTATCTCTAGGTATTTGATTAGTCTTTCACCTTTAACAGTATAGGATCCATTAAAGTGATTAGTGATTAACAATGAATCTACATGCACCTCAAGATACCTGATCCTCATGTGCTTGGCAATTTTCAAACCAGCTATCAAGGCTTCATATTCAGCGTCATTATTAGTAGTTTAAAACTCACAAGCTATTGAGTGGGGTATTATGTCCCCCTGTGGAGATTTTAGTAGTATTCCAAGTCCTGTTCCTTTGACATTAGAGGCTCCATCAGTGAAGAGTATCCAAGGATCCTTAGTCTCTTCAAGCCGCTGAACTTCTAACTCAGCTTCTCTTTGTAAGTCACTACTGAAATCTGCCACAAAGTCAGCTAAGGCTTGGGATTTAATGGCAGTCCTTGGTTCATATCTTATATCATAAGCACTAAGCTTTACTGCCCATTTTGCCATCCTTCCTGAAATTTCAGGTTTCCTGAGAACATTCTTAATTGGAAAGTTAGTCTTAACAATAATGGAATGAGTTTCAAAACAATGTCTAAGTTTAGTAGATGCCATGATCAAAGCAAGGATAAGTTTTTCTAAATGTGAATACCTGGATTCAGCATCAAGCAAACTCTTACGTATATAATAGACAGGATGTTGTGTACCTTCGTGATCCTTAATAAGGACTGCACTTACTGCTTTAGAAGAGACTACCAAATATAAGGATAATATATCCCCTTTTTCTGGTTTCATCAAGGCAGGAGCTGAGGATAGGTAATCCTTAAGGGCCTTGAGAGCATTCTCATGCTTTTCAGTCCACTCAAATTTCTTGTTCTTTCTCAGAATGTCATAGAATTCCTTGCACTTTTCTGATGACTTTGATATGAACCTGCTCAAGGCTGCGATCCTCCCTGTCAACCTTTGCACATCCTTAGCATTGGCAGGAGATTTGATATTCACAATTTCCTTGATTTGCTCTGGACTTGCTTCTATGCCACTTTTTGTTACCATGTAGCCTAGGAACTTGCCTGCTTCACCAAAGTGACACTTTGAAGGATTCAATTTCATATTGAATTTGTCAAGGATATCAAATGCTTCCTCCAGGTCTCTAAGGTGATCCTCAGCTCTTTTGGACTTAACCACCATGTCATCTACATAGACTTCCATAGTGTGTCCTATTTGTTCCTTAAACATCATATTGAGTAGCCTTTGATAAGTAGCACCTGCGTTCCTTAGTCCAAATGGCATAGCAAAATAACAATAGATACCAGTTGGGGTCAGAAAGGTTGTATCCTCTTGATCAGATGGTTCCATCTGAATTTGTTGAAATCCAGATGAAGCATCCATCAAAAGTCAACAACTCATGACCCGCGGTAGCATCCACCATGGAGTCAATGTGGGATAATGGGAAAGGATCCTTGGGACATGCCTTGTTTAAATCAGTGAAATCGACACATACCCTCCACTTTCTATTTTTCTTTTGAACAACAACCACATTGGCTAACCATCTTGGATACTTAACCTCTCTAATCATACCTGCTCGGAGCAGCTTATCTACCTCCTCCTGGATAATGGCGTTCCTCTCAGGTGCAAACTTCCTCCTCTTCTGATGTCTGGGTTTGAATGACCTATCAATGCCAAGCTTATGAGTAATTATATCTTTAGAGATACTTGTCATGTCTTCATGCTTCCAGGCAAAGGTAGTTTTTCTCCTCTTGAGGAAGGATACCAAATCCTGTTCGATGTTGCTGAGGATCCCTGATCCTATGAAGACTTTGGACTCAGGATCATGAGGAACCATAAGGATATCTTTCACATCTTGTTCCCTTGCCTCCAGGACATCTCTTGGAGGATGCTTTAATTGTTATTGCTCCCTTGGTCTTGAGGCTGGCTTCATTGATGAGGTGTAGCAATTCGTTGCTTCCTGTTGGTCACTTTCAATCTTCACCACCCCCCATGGACTAGGAAGCTTTACACACTGATGATATGTAGATGGGACTGCCTTCATGTCATGTATCCATGGCCTGCCAAGGATAACATTGCAACAGGATAAACAATCTATAACACAAAATTTTGATAATAATGAAGTCCTTCTATGTAAATGGGAAGTTTAATGTCCCCCAATGTGTTATTGGTTTCTCCACTGAATCCCATAAGTACTGAGGATCTTGGGACAATGTCCGATTCAGGGATGTTCATCTTCTTGAGGACATCAAGCTGAATGATGTTTACTGAGCTTCATCCATCTATCAGGATCCTGCGAACAAAATGATTAGATATAAACAAGGTAATAACAAGACCATCATGATGAGGATCCTGAACATCAACACGATCATCTTCATTAAAAGTTATAACTTTCTCCTGTGTAATAGTAGAGGTTCGGATGGGTCTATCTCCATTATCCATCTTGGTCTCCTTGGCATGCCTCTTGGCTGCTGAAAAAGAAGTACCACATATATCTGATCCACCTGATATGAAGTTAATAATTTGTGCATCAGCTGGAGGAGCAGGAGCTCTTTCTGGAACTTTTTCAGGATCCTGGATCCTTGACTTTTTTCTCCCCAATAGCTCCTTCAAATGCCCTTTGCTTAACAAGTAACCAATCTATTTTCTGAGTGCAATACATTCTTCAGTGAGATGACCGAAATCTTCATGATATGCACACCATTTGGATTTATCTTTCGTTGCAGCTAGCTTATCACTTTTTCCGGGCCATCTTGCTTTTTCACCTAAATTCTGCATTGCAAGGATCAGTTCATTGTTATCAACAGAAAAAAAATATTCAGAAATTGGAGGATAATCCTCATCGTCCTCTTCCTGTTCTACTGCATGCACGTTCTGATTATCAGACTTATTATAAGATTTGGACTTGTTGTTCCTGAAGTAGGATCCTTGTTTTTCCTGCTTCGAGGATCCTGTCAGTCTTTCTTGAATCCTTTTATCATCCTCTAAACGGATGAATCTAAGGGCCCTGGTTCTTACTTCATCAAGATTCCTACAAGGGGTCATGACAAGATCATCATAGAACAATGAATCCCTAAGTAAACCCATTTTAAAGGCTTCTACAGCCGTAGCTATATCCAGATTAGGAATATCTAAGGATTCTTTACTAAACTTAGTGATATAATCTCTAAGTGATTCATTTTGACCTTGTGTTACCCTATATAGATCACTAGTTAAACGTTCAAATTTTCTACTACATGAGAATTGACTATTAAACAGATTAACTAGATTAGCAAATGAAGTAATAGAGTAAGGGGGAAGACTTAGCAGCCATTTAAGAGCTGATCCAGTTAATGTGGATCCAAAACCCTAGCATAAACATGCTTCTTTTAACCTCTCCTGGATGGGATTGATCTCCATCCTTTCTCTGTACTGAGCTACATGTTCTTCTGGATCTGTTGAACCATCATATAGCTTCATGGTTGGTATTAGAAACCTTTTCGGTATCTCAGCATCACAAATAGGTGGTGCAAAACGAGATATCCTGTGGCTTCCATCTGCAATTTCAGGAATGGGCTTAACCACTCCTGGAATGCTGGATATCATATCCTTCAATTTTTGTAATTCTCTGGCCATAGCTTGGTTGATACCTGTTTCCTGCATAAAGCCATGGTTAGTGGTATAAGAATTATTCACAGTGTTACCTCCTGGAGGATTCAAGTTCGGGACTCCAGATGTGAATCCATATTGATGAGATTCTGGTATAATTGAGGGCTAGCTGAAGCAATGGTCTGCATTGGGATGAAGTCTCCCAGATGAATATCTGAACTTCCGGGCTGAATATTCCTTAAGGGTCCCTGATCCTGAAAGATGTTGGATCCCTGATGCACCGAGACTGGGGGTCTTGGAGGATACTCCATGGATCCGTAAACCTGAGATGAAGATCTCTAAACTTGAGAGGAGGATCCTTGAACCTGGAAAGGTCCCAGACCCTGGGAGGATCCTTGACCCTGAGATGAGGATCCTTGAACCTGAAAGGATCCCTGACCCTGGGATGAGGATCCTTGAACCGTTTGTGCTCCCACATATCCTCCGGAATTGAAGTAGGAACCCTGATACTGAGACGATGATCCTAAAGGCTGAAAGTAGGATCCTTGAGTTTGCGTTATTGCCGATGATCCAAAACGCATTCCCAATGATCCACCTTGAAACTGGACATCAGCTGGAGCAGAGTGTTGGGTAGTTATGACTGGAGTGTCGAAATTCAGTGATCTCGACATCAAAGGAGAGTGATCCTCCGCTGGTCTTTTCAATTTCTTGATGTCATCAATCTCTCGAAGGATCCTGTCGTTAGTTTTGTCCTACTGTTGTATGTAGTCCCTCATCTGCAAAATCAAAGAATAGAGATCATTGTTAGTAGGACCAGAGGAAGTAGTAGAAGTTGGTTTTTGGAAAACGGGGCTTTGTTTCTTCGCAGCATTTTCCGCATTCTTCTGGGATCCAAAAGGTGTTTGAGGCAAAGGTGGGATGCCCGGTGAGGAAGTGACTGCCGGCATAGAGCTTGAAGTGTTCTTCGCTGAAAACGCCATGTGGTTGAAGGTGATGAACCGAAATGATCACAATGAACAGAATTTCTCAGAAATGAAGCACCAATTGCCCCACGGTGGGCGCCAAACTGTTTTGGTCAAAAATCAGACTAGGATAATGCAACCAAATCTTATTTTGTGAGGTATGATGCTTGAATCAATGAACAAATGTATAAACAACTTGTAAATGAAATGAACAAGTGACACAAGGATTTATACGAGGAAAAAGCCCTTGATCAATGTATGATCTCCGGCATAAAAAACCTCGGGTGATGGAAACTACCGATCACCAACTATATTAAACAAGTAAGGGTTACAACTCGGGATAATAACAAGCTTGTTACAAGGATTACTAGTGTGCAGAGTGTATGTAAATGCCAATGAGTTGCAGAGAGTTTGCGAGTGTGTGTGTTTGCTAATTTGTTCTAACTATCAAGCTCGTTATCCCCTTTAAAAATAGAAATAAACTAAGTAACAAACAATCCGTAAATTGTGCAAGCTACCCACGACTTCCATAACGGTCATTATAGCTATGCACGTGCAGAATATTAGAGCATATTCCCCAGGAATATCAGCAAGACTAAGTCCCACTCATTCATTCCTGCAAAACAAGTTTAAATATAATGGAAACAACCGTTAGTGTTAGGATAACAATGAGGATCCTGGATCCTTAAACCTGCAACGTCTTCTGAGGATCCTTAATTCAAACAGAATTGAGGATCCGTGATCCTGGCTGCACTTGTGGATCCGTGATCCTTAGGTTTGGAAAATCCATCCCTAACAACAGGATGTTGTGTACCTTCATGATCCTTTACAAGGACTGCACTTACTGCCTTAGAAGAGACTGCCAAATATAAGGATAATATATCCCCTTTTTCTGGTTTCATTAAGGCTGGAGCTGAGGATAGGTAATCCTTAAGGGCCTTGAGAGCATTCTCATGCTTGTCAGTCCATTCAAATTTCTTGTTCTTTCTCAGGATGTCATAGAATTCCTTGCATTTCTTTGATGACTTTGAGATAAACCTGTTCAAGGATGCGATCCTCCCTGTCAATCTTTGCACATCCTTGGCATTGGCAGGAGACTTAATATTCACAATTGCCTTGATTTTCTCTGGACTTGCCTCTATGCCTCTTTTTGTCACCATGTATCCTAGGAACTTGCCTGCTTTTACACCAAAATGACACTTGGAAGGATTCAATTTCATATTGAATTTATCAAGGATATCAAATGCTTCCTCCAAATCTCTAAGGTGATCCTCAGCTCTCTTGGACTTAACCACCATGTCGTCTATATAGACTTCCATTGTGTGCCCTATTTGTTCCTTAAACATCATATTGACTAGCCTTTGGTATGTAGCACCTGCATTTCTTAGTCCAAATGGCATAGCAATATAACAATAGATACCAGTTGGGGCCATAAAGGTTGTATCCTCTTGATCAGATGGTTCCATCTGAATTTGCTGAAATCTAGATGAAGTATCAATGAAAGTCAACAACTCATGACCCGCGGTAGCATCCACCATGGAGTCAATGTGGGGTAATGTAAAAGGATCCTTGGGACATGCCTTTTTTAAATCAGTAAAATCGACACATACCCTCCACTTTCCATTTTTCTTTTGAACAACAACCACATTGGCTAACCATCTTGGATACTTAGCTCCCTAATCATACCTGCTCTGAGCAGTTTATCTACCTCCTCCTGGATAGTGGCATTCCTCTCAGGTGCAAACTTCCTCATCTTTTGATGTATGGGTTTGAATGACCTGTCAATGCCAAGTTTATGAGTAATAATATCTTTAGAGATACCTGTCATGTCTTCATGCTTCCAGGAAAAGGTAGTTTTTCTTCTCTTTAGGAAGGATACTAGATCCTCTTCAATATTGTTAAGGATCCCGGATCCTATAAAAACTTTGGTATCAGGATCCTCAGGATCCATCAGGATATCTTTGACATCTTGTTCTCTAGCCTCCAGGACATCTCTTGGAGGATGCTTTAATTGCTATTGCTCCCTGGGTCTCGAAGCTGGCTTCATTGAGGAAGTATAGCAATTCTTGGCTTCCTGATGGTCACTTTCAATCTTTACCACCCCCCATGGAGTTGGCAGTTTCACACATTGATGGTATGTAGATGGGACTGCTTTCATGTCATGTATCCATGGCCTGCCAAGGATAACATTGCAACAGGATAAGCAATCTATAACACAAAATTTCTGAAAAGTATTAACTCCCTCTATATAAATGGGAAGTTTAATGTCCCCCAATGTGTTCTTGGTTTCCCCACTGAATCCCACAAGAACTGATGATCTTGGGATAATCTTTGATTCAGGGATGTTCATCTTCTTGAGAACATCAAGTTGAATGATGTTCACCGAGCTCCCTCCATCTATGAGAATCTTGCGAACAAAATGGTTAGATATAAACAAAGTAATAATAAGACCATCATGATGAGGATCCTGAATATCAACAAGATTATCCTCATCAAAGGATATAACTTTCTCCTGCGTAAGGATCGAGGTTCGAATGGGTCTGTCCCCATTATCCATTTTCGTCTCTTTGGCGTGCCTCTTGGCTGCTGAAAAGGAAGTGCCACACATGTCTGATCCTCCAGATATGAAGTTGATAATTTGTTCATCGGCAGGAGGAGCAGGAGCTCTTTCTGGAACCTTTTCAGGATCCTGGATCCTTGACTTTTTCCTTCCAAACGGCTCCTTCAAATGCCCTATGCTTAACAAGTAACCAATCTCTTTCCTGAGTGCTATGCATTCATCAGTGAGATGACCAAAATCTTCGTGATATGCACACCATTTATATTTGTCTTTTGTTGCAGCTGGTTCATCACTCTTTCTAGGCCATCTTGCTTTTTCACCTAGATTCTGCATCGCAAGGATTAGTTCATTATTATCAACAGAAAAGCAATATTCAGAAATAGGAGGATAATCCTCATCATCCTCTTCCTGTTCTACTGCATGCACGGTCTGATTATCAGACTTATTATATGACTTGGACTTGTTGTTCCTGAAGTAGGATCCTTGTTTTTCCTGCTTCGAGGATCCTGCCAGTCTTTCCTGGATCCTTTTATCATCCTCTAATCGGATGAATCTAAGGGCCCTGGTTCTTACTTCATCAAGGTTCCTGCAAGGGGTCATGACAAGATCATCATAGAACTGTGAATCCTTAAGTAAACCCATTTTGAAGGCTTCTACAGCCTTGTAAATGTTGTGAAATCAATACAAGAGATAATTAATAGTGAATATCAAGCTGAAACAAGATCTAATCTCTGAATTCCGCCTTTGATTAGATCAAGAACTCTTCTGATCGACTCGTATTGGTCGTTTCTCGATCCTACACAATCCTAAAGGGTCGGATTATTGAAAGATAATTAATTAAGTTATTAATGCATAATGTGGTAGGCCCCTCTTTTGAAGGTGACGTTACCCTCGGCTAAGTAGTCTGAGTCAGCAGGGATACAGTCCTAAGTAGCCGGGTTAAAGTATTAATAGTAGCTTACATATGAGGGGATCAAAGAGTTTGGACCCCCGCCATCCAATACCAGTGGGTATTGAAGGAGGTCCTACTAAATTTGACCCAGGTCCTTGCAGGATCTATACACTGAACAAGGCAAGACTTTTACCAAACCGTTCCCTTAACCCCCGACCAGGTAGCCAACATATCTCCATATAGACCGTGGAGATATGAATGGTGAAAATCTTTTATTTTATATAGACAGTAAAATAATGCCAAGACACCATGGACAAACGATAAGGAAGAATCACCTTCAACATAAGAAACTAGTTATTAAAGTCATTAATACATAACCAAATAAAAAGTGAGAAAAGATTAAAAATAAAAAGTATTACACTAGACACTTGTCTTCACCAAGTGATGTAAGAGACTTAGGCAAACATGGCCTTTGATTGTCAAGAACTCTTACGATCAATCTTGGATCTTGGATCCCGAGACTACTACACACACTCTATGATGGATGATGGATGATGGTGGTGGATGTGGGTTGTGATGGTGGTGGAGGGTGGGTGTAGTGTGAGAGAGGTGGTTTGCCAAGGGATGGTTTGCAAATGAGCCAAGCACCCCTATTTATAGCCTGAACAGCAGCTCGGGCACGGCCCCCTGTCCATTGGGCACGGCCCCGTGTCCATCTTTCTTCTCTTTCTTCATTAATTGCAGTTTGTCTGCATTAGTTGACCACGCCCCCGTGTCCACTGGGCACGACCCCGTGTGCAGAAGCGTATCTGTACTATCAAGATTTCCTCAGATTCTGCGAATCTTAGAGTTGACCAAGGCCCCGTGTCCGCTGGTCACGCCCCGTGGTGGGTGATAGAAGCTTCTACAGCTTTGTCTTTTCTGCAGACACTTGGGCACGCCCCCGTGCTCACTGAGCACGGGGCGTGTTCAGCCTTCTGTTTTCTTGTTTTGCTTGGGAAGATGCTGTCGGGGGGTCGGGCATGCCACGTTTATCCCTTTTCTTGTATTTTTGTTAGATTTAGCTGCCTTTTTGCTTCTTTTGTTCATTTGAGCTCATTTAATCCTGAAAATACAAAAGGAAGACAAAAACACACTTTTTCCAACATTAGTACTAAAAAAGGGTTAGTTTTATGCCACAATTGATGTAATTTATATGTTGCATTTTGCACACATCAAATACCCCCACACTTGAATCTTTGCTTGTCCTCAAGCAAAACTCTTTATAATGTGGCTTTACACTCCCAAATGGAATGGGTAGAAGAGAATGTTTTTGGGCTTGTCATAGAGTGTCGGGATTTCCAAGATTCTTTATTTAGTTTTATTTTTATTTATTTAGAATCCTATTCGTCATGATTTATTTAAAACATTACATAAGATAAATTATTTATTAGGGCATAACATGCCTTTTTAAAATTCCATTTATATACAATTTCACATACCTCACGGGGGATCACTCAACACTCGGCGGAAGATGTATTTTTGTGAAACACGCGAGAGCGGGCATGGAACTTACTCCTACCATAGGCTTGCCAAGCAATCAATCCTCCTCCTTTTTAACTATACACCTTTGTAAATATCAAGAGGACTTTTTGGGTGAAGGGTTAGGCTTGGGTTAAAGGTAGGTGGTTGGGTTAGTGGTTAGTAGAAAAGGGCGAAAGGCGTAAAAAGCGTCGGTTTTTGCAAAACATATTGTTTTTGTGACTTTTTATTCCAATGAAGCTTTATTCAAACAAGCCTTCTTTTTGTGAGCTTTGTTTGTTTATTGCAAACTTCATTTTTCCTTTCTTCTTTATCAAATTTTTTTTTTCAACATAAGAGAGTCACACAAAAACCGAGCTTTGTTACTAAAATAAGGGTTTAAAATAAAAAGGGCTTTGGTGGTTAAAAGGGTGTTTGTTTTGGGTTAAGAAATGAAAAGGTTTAGGCTCAAAGGGGTTAACTAGGGGGATTTTGGGTAGGTGGTAAAAAAATAATGGTGTAGAAATAAAAAGGGTTAGTCCTAATACCTCCGTCATTTACTTACTCGAGTTTAAGTTGGTAAGGACCGGGAATGTATCGTCGTGGCAAGTTCTAGAGTCGTAAGAACCAAGCGGCTATTCACACAAGAAACGAAAAATGAGCATTTAGTTTAAAGATGTATATTTGTATGCTCAATAAAGGCTCAAAACTCACTTTTTGTGGGAATGGGTTTTTATGTGATCAAGTATATATAATCAAATTTTAACTAGGTTTGTCATGCCGTTTCATAATTTTCTTATGTTGGTTCTTTTTATCACGACGCTATCGGTTGTAAATTTCTAAAAATATCACCTTTTTTAGAACTTGAAATTCCCAACTTAAACCTATACAAGTAAAAAAAATGAAAATTTTTGAAAAAATTTGGGGTGATTAGCGGTTCCAATAGAGTTTTGTGTAAGGCTTGTAATTAGGACTTTCAAAATTCAAGGTTTTAGCATCCCCCACACACTTAAATTACACATTGTCCTCAATGTGTCCCAAAAATAGTTTTTAGGTTGATTGTATGTGTAAAAAGGTGTGTAAAAGCAAAATTTTATTTTACTGGGCGTCTAGACACGGCCCCGTGGTGTCCGGGCACGGCCCCGTGTTCAGATCACCAGTAACAAAAATGAGTAAAACGAAACAGAAGCCTGGGCACGGGGGCGTGCTGGGTGAGCACGGCCCGTGTCCAGTTACCTGAACTGGGCAATTTTATGCAGATTGTTGAGCACGGGCCGTGTTGGGTGAGCACGGCCCCGTGCTGAACTTGCTGTAATGAAGAAAAATTTGTCGGATGGCCCTGTTTTTGTGCATGGGGTGCTGGTTCAAGTTTCCCTTAGTATCCTTCACCATCCTGAGTGTGTTTTATTCCTGAAAATTAAAACTAAACTAGAAAACATAAAAAAAATTAATCTAAACTAAGGATAGTTCCGCGGAATGCCTCCGTGTTGCGCCACGTTTATAAGGGTCCTTGGCTAGACCCAAAGCCTGGTCATATGTTACCCAAGTGGGATGTTTTGCATCCCATGTTGCACCGTCGGAGAGCATCATCCAAACTTGAGTCTATGACCTTCATGTAATTGACCGGGTCGTCGTCTTCTACTCTTTTCCCAACTCCAAACTTCATTTCCTTTTCCCCAATTCCTATTGTCAATGTTCCATCATTCATATCCACCACTGCTTGGGCCGTGGCTAGGAACGACCTTCCTAAGATGAGTGGTACCTCGATATCTTCCTCCATATCTAGTATGACAAAGTCGGCCGGAAAGACAAATTCGCCAACTTTGACCATAAGATTTTCAGCAACACCTTGTGGATATTTGACGGTCCTATCGGCGAGTTGTATGCTCATTTTTGTAGGGCTTGTTTTCCCTAGGCCGAGTCGGTTAAACATTGATGCGGGCATGAGGTTGATTCTAGCCCCGAGATCAGCTAGTGCATTGCGAATGGGGGATTCCCCAATCGAGCAAGGAATGGTGAAGCTTCCAGGATCAATCTTCTTTTGTGGGAGTTTGTTGAGTAGCAGGGCGGAGCATTCTTCGCCTAAACTAACTAATTGCAATGATTCAATTTTCCTTTTATGAGTGAGGAAGTCCCTCATAAATTTTGCATATTTAGGCCTTTGAGTTAGGACTTTGATAAATGGAATATTAACATGCAATTGTTTTAGCAAATTTTCGAACTTTGCGAATTGCTCATTGGTCTTTTGACGAATTAACCGACAGAGGTATGGAACCGGAGGATTCTTGGTGGGCTCTTGAATTGGTGTAGAAGTCGTCTCTTGTTGGGGTGTGGGTGGAGTTGTGGTTTGGTTAGATCGGCTCTTTTCAGTTGGAGGTAATGGAGCTTCCTCGGGACCCACGGTACGGTTTCTTAGTGTGATGAGATGTACTTGCGCTTTTGGGTTGGTTTCGGTGTTACTTGGTAACGCGCCTTGTGGTCTTTCGGTGAAATTTTGAGCTAGTTGATTTAATTGTTTTTCAATGTTTTGGATACTAGCTTGTTGATTTCGAAAATTTGATTCCAATTGTTGGAATCGATCCGAGTTTTTCTTTTCGGTGTCGGAGATGAGGCGAGATACGGTATCTTCAAGCCTTTCTCGTCCCCCTTGTTGTTGAGAGAAATTTTGTGACTCGTTTCTTGGTTGTTGAAAGTTTGTTCGTTGGTTTAGATTTTGTTGGTTACTACTATTGCCGGGTTCTCTCCAACCAAGGTTAGGGTGGTTACGCCATCCTTGGTTGTAGGTACCCGTTGGAGGACCTGACGACCTAGGTCTATTATCAATGTAGTTTACTGATTCCGTTTGATTATCCATTTCTTTCATACAACTCTAATTTTCATGTGGCCCACCACACCCCTCGCAAGCCATAACCGAGACCGTTTTTGCCATTTCTAACTTTTTGATTTTTGAAGAAAGGGCCTCGATTTAGGCTTGCAAGGAAGTGCTTTCGTCAACCTTATGGGCGCCCGGGGCAATGGATTTGTTGCCTCGGGGAGTGTGCCATTGAAAATTGGTTTGAGCAATTTCCTCAATTTGATTATAAATTTCATTTGGGCGACGATTACCTAAAAGCCCCCCGGAGCTAGAGTCAAGTGTTTGTCTTGTGTGCGGCAACAACCCATTGTAGAAAGTGGATACTTATTGCCATACCGCAAGACCATGATGAGGACACTTTCTTAGTAGCTCCTTGAACCTTTCCCAAGTTTCATATAAAGATTCCCCATCCTCTTGTGAATAAGTATTAATTTCAGTCATTAATTTAGCCGTTTTAGCAGGAGGGAAATAATTATATAGAAACTTTTGGGCTAGTTCATCCCAGGTGTTTACCGAGCCAACTGGGAGGGTATTAAGCCAAGCCTTAGCCTGGTCTTTTAGTGAAAATGGAAACATTCGAAGGTGGATGGCATCGTTTGATGCTCCATTGATCCGAAAAGTATCACATATTTCTAAGAAATTAGTGATATGTAGATGGGGATCCTCGTCCGCAAGCCCATGGAAGGTTGCGGAGTTTTGAAGCATTTGTATCAAATGCGGCCGAAGTTTGAAGTTGTTGGCTTCGACATTCGGTGCATTGATAGCACCGCCAAGATTACCCACGGTGGGTCGTAGATAATCCATGAGGGTATGTTGATCCGCCATTGGAAGTGGGTCCCCCGAAACTTTCTCTTGGTTTTTAGCTTTAAGTCTTTTTCTGAGAAAGCGTTCGGGTTCTTCTAGGGGTTCTTTTATATCTCTACTAGAACTGGAGCTCATACACTACGTAGAAAGTTCAGATGTGGTGCCTGGGTTCCAAGTCCTGCAATAAAAACAGAAAAGAAAGTTGGCCAGAAGGTTCACCACGGCCCCGTGCTCAGGTGAACACGGCCCGTGGTCGGAGATGCAGTAATTGTTTTCCGGATCCCTGTTACTGGGGAGTTTGACATGGCCCCGTGCTTAACTCACTGTAACTCGAAAAATAAAAACTGCCAGTAATAACGCTGAGCACGGCCCCGTGTCCGACCGGCACGGCCCGTGCTGAGCTGAGCTCTGCAGAAACTGAAAATCTAAGAAAATCCTAAAAAAACAGAAAAATAAGAAAAACGATTAGGCCGTTGATTCCTAACTTTCTTAAAATCCTTGTGTCCTCGTCAACGGCGCCAAAAACTTGATGTGCGTAGTGCGTGGTAGGTTTTTAATGTATATTTTAAGCCCTTTTACACTTCTTAGCCAAGTTTTAAACTTATAAAACACGATATTTACTAACACTAAACACACATATGGGCAAGTGCATCGTGAGCGTAGTATAGTGTTGGTAAGATACCGAGGTCGTCCAAGGACACAAGAGCTTTTAGTACCGATTTATCCTCAACGTCTAATCAAATCAAAAGTTAGAAAAAAGGTTTTTAAACTAGAAAAATAAAACCAACTAAAATGCTGAAAAATAAAATAAAATAAAAACAGATAGACAAGATGAATCACTTGGATCCGACTCGTGTCTAGTGTAACCTTTGATTATTTCCGCACTTTTGCACTTTTTAAGAGATTATCTTAGTTATTGTAGTAGGCCCCTCTTTTGAAGGTGACGTTACCCTCAACCCAGTAGTTTGAGTCAGCAAGGATACAATCTGTTGGTGCATGCATCTGTCGACTTCGTCTTGTATCGTATCGTGTAATAGAATAGATGAAACAAGTCACACAGTTAGAGATTAACAGGATTCAGAGGTGAACAAGCCAGTTCAAACGAAGTGGCCAGTTCAAACAAACTGGACCAGTTCGTACGAACTGGAGATGCTTGTTCAAACGAACTGGATTTAGTATAAATAGTGGACTTGTTGTTTTCATTTGTAACTTTTGGATTCCGGTAGCGAAGTTCTGCCGAAGTGTCTCCAGCCTTGTAAATGTTGTGAAATCAATACAAGAGACAATTAATAGTGAATATCAAGCTGAAACAAGATCTAATCTCTGAATTCCGCCTTTGATTAGATCAAGAACTCTTCTGATCGACTCGTATTGGTCGTTTCTCGATCCTACAAGTGGTATCAGAGCTCAGGAGGAAGAGTTCTACCGATTTAGCTTGTTTTTCTTCAAAAAATTCTATTTCTACTCCATTCTGTCACGATTTTCAAAATAAAACAAGATTTACTGGATAAAATGGATTGATTTTGATATATATTATGCGAAATAGTGTTTTGAATAATATGTGAAAGCATCAGACCATAAAACAGTTTAAAACTTGTTCAATTTGGTAAAAAATCGTCCAGATCGTTTGAGAGATATCCAATTCACACGAACAGAACTTTAAACTCATATCTACAGCAATTCAGTGGACGTTTTTGAACATTTTATACATCATTGTGATCGGAATTCATTGAAGAACAATCCTTAAACATATCAGATCCTAATTCAATCAAAAACGTGATAATATTTGTCAAAATATCATCAGATCGTTTGAACAATGGCACAGTTCGTTTGAGATTTTGAATCCCAGTTCGTATCAGTTCAGACGAACTGAGTTTTAAATCTCTGTTCGCATCAGTTTCCTGGTCGTTTGAAAGGTCATACGAAGTGAACTTGATTGTTTTTGAAACAGTTTGTTTAAACCAGTCCGTCTGAACTAGTTCGTTTGAACCATTAGTTCGTGTGAGAGATCAGTTCAGTTCGTTTGGAATTACCCACAGTTCACACGAAGTGAACTTCCAGTTCGTCTGAAGTTTGATCTCAGTTCGTTTGAAGAACTCAGTTCATTTGGACCCCAGTTCGCTTGAAATCAAGTTCGCATAAGTTTAGGAATTTGAACCCAGTTCGTTTAAAGTTCATCCAGTTCGTTTGAAATAAGATATCTCGTTTGAAGAATCGAGTGATATCGTTTGAAACCTGTATTTCGTTTGAACTGACTGGTTAATCTCGTTTGAACCGTAATACCGTTTGAGGGTTTTCAAACGAAATTAAGTGATTTCATTTGAATAAGGTATTCAGTTTGAAAAGGGATCTAGGTTGAACTTGATATTTCGTTTGAACAGATTGTTTGAAATGGCAGAAATATTTGATGAGAAAGAAAATGATTATCTTGAAAGTTTAAATTGTTGGTATATGAGAACTGTGGATAGCAATTATAGAAATGTAAGTGTGGACATTTGGGTTAAAAGTTTTAAACATTTCATGTGTCAAAAGGATGAAACATTGGATGAGTTGGAAAGACGATTTGAAATTTTAACAGAAAATTTGAGAAAAAAGGATATTAGAATATCAAAAGATGAACAGATATCAAAATTGGCAGCTGCATTACCTGCTAAATGGGATGAATTCTTGGTTGAACTAAAAAGGAAGGATATTTTTACAGAAATTTATCCAAAACAGTTCTTTAATGAGGTTAATGCAGAGTTTCGTAAGGAATATAAGAAAAAGAAGGAATTTTTGAACGAAATGGAAAAGAATTTACAAAAATTGGAATTGGATGTAATTACTGAAATTGATAAAAGAATTCGTGTGTGTCTTGCAACAAAGAGTATTCTGAAATATGATATTAAAAGGAAATGTTATGTTGATGAAAGTATGAATCCTTTTGATTTCGTTAAACTCTTTTGTGCAGGAACATACAAGATGGAAATAAAGGAAATTCCAAAGAATGAAGAATCTGTGAAAAATGAATCTTCAAGTTCTGAATCAGTATGCTCTAAATATGATAAACTTGAAGCTGACAATGGCAAACTCTTGAAGGATGCGGAAAGTTTGACATTGGAAATCAAAAAGTTGAAAGATGAGAAGCAATATGATAATAAACAGATTCTTATTTTGCAGGAAAATTGTGAGAAGTTGAAATCTGAGAATGACAAACTGTTAAGTAATTTGAACAGTTTGACATTAGAAAACAAGATTTTGAAAGAAAAAGAAAAAGATTTTCAAAGTCAAATGAAAGTTTTAGAAGATGAAAAATCTGTTATTTTTAAAAATAATCTTGAAAAACAGATTGAAATAAATTCTCATCTTCAGAAAATCATTCGGCTTGAAAATGAAGCTGAAATTGCTCGGAATAAAATTGATGAGCTAGAGAATAAATTGAAAGGTTTTGTGAATTCTGCATCACAAGTATGTCCAAAACCGATCAATTCAGTTCCAATAAGTGACAATGTCACAAACTTTGACAAAGTCAAAGTTGAAGATTGTGATGAGAAAACTGATGATGAAATTGAAAAAAGAAAAACATTTTTGAAATTAAATGAAATGTTTAAAGAAACTGTTTTACATTCTACTGAAAAAGGTGAATGCTCAACGCAAAAACCTGTAAAGAAGAATGTGGAACAAAAACAAAAGGATAAAAAACCGAAAAATGTTCAAAAAGAAAATAAAAGCTCATCAGTTCAATCATCCAATCGTGATAAAAAACCACAAAAATTGGAAAATCAAAACTCAAAAACTGTTGGTAATAAGTGGTGCAGGTTTGACCACAGTGCTCAAAAGCCAAATCCAGCATACAAGAGGAGAGATGGATATCACCAAGCTAAACAATGCTATGATCTGAATGTTTGGACAGAAGGTGGTGATTGGTACGATAACAGAGTGTGTTACACTTGTGGTGTGAGAGGACACATTGCTGTTAAATGCCTAAGTTGGAAGTTTGAGACGAGAAGATGCTTTGAATGCCATATTAAAGGTCACATTGCCAGAGACTGCCCAATGAGATCAAAGAAAAGATCGAGGGTTGATTCTCAAAAATTGGCAAAGAAACCAGTCAATGTCAAGCCCAAAGAACAGAAAGTTGAAGAAAAGAAAGTAAAGCTTTCACAGGGGCAGAAAGACTGACTGAGGAAAAAGAGGAAGAAAGCACGAGAGTATCTCGAAAGGATTTTGTCCTCGGATACAACTGGTAAAACAGATAAAATGTAACACCCCGTGTTTTCATAAGTGAAAGTCAAAGTCAAGGTCAAAGTCAACGACCGATTTCGCGCAACTTGACTGGTAGAAATGTTTTTATTTTATTTATATTATGTGGAGTAAGTGTCATACATTGCAATAATCGAATCATGTTAACCGTATTTCAATCGACCTACGACTGTGAATGATAGGAAGTAACAATGCGATAAAGTTAATCAACTAATAATCAAGCTATGTTAATCGAATCGACATCGAATCGTAACCCGAGCTATGTATTTTTACTTGTCGTTTATACGTGTGTGTGTACCTTACGTGTTACCTGTGCATGTTTATTTATGCTATGTTGTGGTAATCAAGCGAACTCAATCGAACTCGAAGTCTAACTCGAATGTAATCGAACCCGAACCCGAATTCCGAATTGAACCATGTCATAAGCAAAGTAGTTGGGACTAAAAGCAATTTGACTAGGAAACCCTATCGAATCGCTCGCAATCGAAACCGAAGCGTCGTCGCACCCGAACGCACCATTCGGTCAACATCCGGACGGAAGGTCCATCCGCACGGATTGTCCATCCGCACGGATTGCCAGTCCGCACGGATTGCCAGTCCGCACGGATGACCAATCCGCACGGATTAACAATCCGGGTGACCTGCAATCCGCACGGATCACCCTTTCCCCTTTTGGCATCCTATAAATACCCGGGTCACTCTCCAAACTTTCCACTTTTGGCAAGTGACGTCCGACCTGCACGCATTCTTCACCTTTTCTCCGATTTCTCTCAATCCAGGTAAGATCTCGCCCTAAATCTTGTACATTCTTGATCTATACACACATCTACATCTTTCTATCTTTCAAATCTCAACTTTTTACCGTGAAATCATCAAGATTTGAGGTATTCTCGGGTGACGTCATCATGAAGTTCTTATGAACTTCAAGTGTGACCTCATTCCACCAAGAATAACTCAGATCTGAACGATTTCCACAAGATTTCACAACAACTTCACCTAAATCTAAACTTTTCTAAAGGATAAAAGAGTTGAAAGAAATAAACAAGTTTTCTCCTTCTTTTACCCTCAAAAACGGTACGAATCGGATCAGTTCTAGTCTTCTACTCGATATTAGTGGTGCACTAATCCTAGATCTGGATTCTACCCGCGAGACACCTGATTTCGGGTTAGACCGGAATGACCATTCTAAAACCGCCGACAGGTCGAGTTAGGGTGATTCCTAGCCGGCTTAGTCATGCGAGTAAGAATACAATTCCAAGTGGTTGCCATGTAATCAGAACGTCTCGATAAAACGACAACAGAAACCAAGAGTAGACGAACGGAACAACCGGAACGAGGAAGTTGTCCGCACGGACAAGCTGTTCGCATGGACAGACGATCCGGATGGGTTGTCACCCGGACGAACTACACTTGGGACCCACGTTCAAAACGAGGTTTGAGTATCGACGAACGAACAATCCGGACGGACGACCTCTGAATGGATTACTCTTCGGATCATGAGATACTAAGACCTTAAACAATTTCAAACAATGTTCATCCGCACGGGCAAGTTGTCCGCACGGACAGACTATCCGGACGGATTGTCTTTGTCCGTACGAACAAACTATCCGGACGGATTGTCACTATCCGCACGGATTACCATCCGGACGGACTGTCACCCTCTGCACGGATTATCATCCGCACGGACTTCACCAAGTGACTCACCTTTAAGGTTGTGTCCGCACGGATTACCATCCGGACGGACTGTCGTCCGCGCAACCGCCTTGAAGGGTAGAGAAACTTAAAGGTTTTCTAAATGCTACAACGAAAACTTCAAAGCACAAGCCATCATACACAAACACATTCTTAGGAAGAAACAATCCACTCGGATAATTATCCGCACGAACATGTTATCCGCGCGAGTGACTAGTCCGGACGAATTGCTAATCCACACGGATTACTTGTCCGCACGAATAACTTGTCCGCACGGATAACAACCAGCACGAGTGACTAATCCGGACGGATCACCACTCGCACGGACTACTAATCTGCACGGACTGCCAGTCCGCACGGATAGCCAATCCGCACGGATGACCAATCCGCACGATCAGTCATCTTACCCACTCTCACTATGTACTGTTTTACGCGCCACTTATCGTTACGTTATCTTATCTATTCAGGCTAACCGTACTCGCTGAAAAGCGCTCCCTTCAATCCATAATCGCTGTGAGTATACTCGAACCCTTTTTGCTTTTGGCACTTTTGGGTGTTACATACGTTACGAATATTCAAACTACAATTATCACACTACTCAAGCTATTTGATCGCTAACCGTTAATGCATGTTATACGTGGCTTATGAATGCTTGTTTGTTATGTTTACACATGGAATGCTGTCTACCTGCCTTAGCAACGATAGTACTATAGTTTGGACTCAGCACCCGTTCACACGGGGGTTGTTAAGGATCAATTACTTGCATGGATTACGGTGGTAATCATGTATTGCGAACTGCCTCGGGCAGTCAACCCGCAGTCATTGGTATCGATGGATCTATGTCGATAACTAACGTGCTTCATTTCACTATGTGTACGTGCTGGTTATGCGTAAACGAATTCGAACTCTATATGCTATTATCAAACTTGTATGCTTACCTTTACATTATATGTATTGACTTTATTTTAACGTATGTGACAGGTGCTTAGGTTGTTTCTGTGCTTAGCTTGCTGGTGATGAAATTAAGGCTAGGGATGGAGTCCTAGAAACCAACAAATAAATTAGCTATGTTTAAATCTGAGTTGTCAGAACAGAATATTTGTCTTGATGTTTGTCTGTAATAATTGTTTAACTATTTGAGATACGGTATGGGACGTATTATTTAATCGAATGGTAATGATAGTTGTTATGGAAATTCTGGACAATCTGTTTCGCTCAGTGCCATACCCCGATGATTCCGCCATCGGTTGGGGTGTGACAGATTGGTATCAGAGCCATAACTATAGGGAATTAGGCAAGACTTGACCTAGTCCGGGTCAAAGTCTTAGAGACCTAGACTATAGTTAAGAACCAACAGACCAACTCGCGCGTATGCATAAACTCGCCACTATCACTCGCTCTTTACGCTTATTCTACACTATCATTACACTCGAAATTTTAACTATGAGCGAGCGCTAAGGCCGAGAATAGGTGTGAAAACCGCAAACTCTCGGCTAAATTCGCTTAATCAACTTGCATTTTAACTACAAACGAGGAGAATTATGCCAAATTAGGAGTGAAATCCACATTTTGATGAATAATCTCCTCCATTTTATCAAAATAGGGACGAAGTTGTTAAGCCAGGGGTGAAACCCTAACCTTGACAACTTGTTCTGCGCATTTTACAAAATCTCACCAAGGTCTCAACAGACGATCTGTAGACACCATAAAACTAACGGGATTCACACCAAACGCCCAAGAATCGAAGCCAAGGCACAATCCTGAAAGTTGAAGGTGCATAACAGATCCCCTGTGAATAATTGAACCACCTTGGTTAGTCGAAGTCTACTAGCCGCAGACAATCTATCTCTCTATTTTTTTATGTGTTTCAAGTTTTGAGCCAAGACTATTGACTCTGACGATTCGTTGATTTTATGTGAATTACGTGTTTTATGCTTATTTGTTAGCATTCTAAGGTACTACTGGTTTCGATCTAATGACTTTTGCTTTTGCTACCCACACAACACGCTACACATCATTAACAAATCGCTCGCACTATACTACATTCGAACACTCGCGAACTTTGAATGATAGGTTTCTGTATTCTGACTGCCTCTTGTGTGAAAACGTTTCTTTGCTCTACGTGCCTAGGAATTTTGTGTTTACGTGCCCTATATGCTATGTGACTATGTGATTTCATGATGATACGTGTTCCTGCGCTTTAGTAAGTAATAGATGTGTGAGGTGAGATTCGAATACAATGTGTTGAGTTCCATGGCGAAGTCTATTGCAGACAATGTCGTCTTGATCCCGTCATGCACTCTCTCGTCAGGAAAAGAGGGACAAACGCCTTGCTTCCATCATCGCGAAGAGTGTAGCTAAGGCCGTGAGTGATGTTTACGAGAATGCCAGCAAATCATCCGAGGAATCGAGAACCGAAACTCCCAAAAGCTAACGCAAGGCCCTTCAGTTTCAAACAATTCAAGTCGTGTGGGCCGAAAGAATTCACAGGCGAAGGAGGTCCTACTGCACTATTTCACTGGTTTGACTCTATCGAGGTTACTCTGCGACAAAGTGGTTGCCCTGATGACTTTCGAACTCTGAACGCTACCGGCGTCTTTCAGTCCCGTGCTTTAGACTGGTGGACGGCCGAGAGGAACAAGCGAGGGAATGATGCAGCCTACGGTCTGTCGTGGGATGAGCTTAAGGAAGTCATGCTAGAGGAATTCTGCCCTCCTCACGAACATCAAAAGCTTAAAGATGAATTGTGGCACATACATCAGAAGGATGGAGACAATGCTGGTGTCACTGCTCGCTTCAAACAGCTCAGCATTATCTGTCCTGACCAGGTCAAGACTCCCGATATGACCATCAAGAAGTACATCCGAGCTTTGCCCGACTGCGTTGCTGATTTCGTGCAAGCGGCTAAGACTACCACGATCGAGGAAACCTATCTGCTAGCCGCTGAAATCAATGACAAAAGGGTTAAGGCTAGGGTATGGGATAAGACCTCCAAGCATCTGCATCAAGCTACCACTACTGCACCAACCGTTGAACCCACCTCATCAAGCAACAAGAGAAAGAACAAGAGAAAGAACAACTCCACCAACAAGAACTGTGCGATCACTGCTGCACCGATCCAAGCTGTACCTGCCCAACAGCGTCAAGTAGCGGCGCCTGTGGCCAATGCACCGCCTGCAAAGCGTGCATATACTGGACCACACCCGCTCTGCCCTACTTGCACCTATCATCACCCAGCAGCTATTCAATGCCGCTTCTATGCTCACTGCAATGTATACGGCCACTTCAATGCCAACTGCCGTATTCATCAAGCTCCTGCCAATCAAGCTCTACTCACTGCCCCACAGGGTCAGCAAGCTCCTCCGGCACCTGCAGTCAAAGCCAGAGCCTGCTTCTCATGTGGCGACCCGAACCATTTCGCCAACATGTGCCCGAACAGGGTAGTGAAACAAGAACCGCAACTGCAGCAACCACAGCAGCAACAACAGCAGCAGCAACAACACAGAACTTTCAACCTCAACGTGCGTCAAGCCCAGGCCGACAACAACGTGGTCAATGGTACGTTCCTTGTGAATGGTATTTATGCTTCATGTTTGTTTGATACTGGAGCCGATAATTGCTTTGTGTCGCTCGAATTTGAGAAACTCCTTAGTCGTAAACGTTCCCAACTCTCCTCTGCATTCAATGTTGAAGTCGCTACCGGAAGAACCGTCGCTGTAAATTCTGTTATCCGTGATTGTACTCTCGAGCTCAACAATCACATCTTCCCAATCGACCTTATTCCGATGCAACTCGGAAGCTTTGACGTCATAGTAGGCATGGACTTTCTTCGAGAAAACCATGCTGAAGTTGTGTGCTTCGATAAGATGATTCGATTTTCGCTCGCGAACGGCGATTCATTGTGTGTTTATGGTGATACTACTTCGAAAGGTCTCAAACTTATGTCATGCCTCCAGGCTAGCAAGTATCTCCGCAAGGAATGCAGAGCTTTCTTGGCTAACGTCGTAGCAGCGGAGAAGGAAAAGAAAGAGAAGAAGGAAGTGAAAGACGTTCCCGTGGTTCGAGAATTTCCTAACGTTTTTCCAGAGGATCTTCCCGGATTACCTCCAAGTCGTGATATCGACTTTCGTATCGACCTCATTCCTGGAGCAAATCCTATTGCCAAAGCTCCTTATCGACTCGCGCCGTCTGAAATGCGCGAACTCTCAACCCAACTCCAGGAATTACTTGAAAAAGGCTTCATTCGCCCGAGCACCTCTCCCTGGAGCGCGCCAGTCCTTTTCGTCAAAAAGAAGGATGGATCGTTCCGGATGTGCATCGACTACTGGGAATTGAATAAGTTGACTATCAAGAACCGCTACCCTCTGCCCCGTATCGACGATTTGTTTGATCAACTACAAGGCGCTACGTGTTTCTCGAAGATCGATCTACGTTCAGGATACCATCAGCTACGCATTCAAAAGGAGGATGTACCCAAAACCGCGTTTCGTAGTCGATATGGCCATTACGAATTCGTTGTCATGCCTTTTAGCCTAACAAACGCACCAGCGGTTTTCATGGATCTGATGAATCGCGTGTGTAAACCATATCTCGACCGTTTCGTCATCGTATTCATCGACGATGTCTTGATCTATTCCAAGTCGAGAGCCGAACATGCGCAACATCTACGTTTGGTTCTCGAGTTACTCCAGGGGAACCAACTCTACACCAAATTCTCCAAGTGCGAATTTTGGTTGGGGGAGGTTCAGTTTCTGGGTCACATTGTAAATAGTCAGGGTATTCACGTCGATCCTGCGAAGATTGAAGCTGTTAAGAGCTGGGTTACGCCTAAGAACCCGTCTGAAGTCCGCTCCTTTCTCGGGCTAGTGGGCTATTATCGACGATTTATCGAAGGATTCTCGAAGATCGCGGTACCACTTACCTCTCTCACACATAAGGACCAGCCTTTTGTCTGGGGAACCAAACAAGAGTCTGCCTTTTGAACCCTCAAGCACATGCTTTGCAATGCTCCTGTTCTCACACTACCCGACGGAAACAATGATTTCATTGTCTACTGTGATGCTTCCAACCTTGGTCTTGGTTGTGTCCTCATGCAACGGGACAAGGTCATAGCATACGCATCTCGACAGCTCAAAATCCACGAGAAGAACTATACAACCCATGATCTCGAGCTAGGCGCGGTTGTTTTTGCATTAAAGATTTGGCGACACTACCTGTATGGTACTAAGTGTACGATCTTCACCGATCATAGGAGCCTACAACACATCTTTAATCAGAGGGAACTAAATATGCGTCAACGCCGATGGGTAGAACTTCTCAATGATTACGACTGTGAGATTCGTTATCACCCAGGCAAAGCAAATGTTGTTGCCGATGCACTCAGCAGACGGAGCTACCTGCTTAGCACTCGTAATATTCAAGCTCAGCACAACCTTGAGGCTCTCATCCGTGACGCTCAACATGCGTGTTTCAACGAACGCACTTTGAAGAAGGAACGAATCTACCACGATGGAGCCCAACTTGTGAGCAAATCGAACGGGATATTCCACTTTTTAGACCGAATTTGGATTCCCAAGCGAACTGATTTGCGACAGATTATCATGGACAAAGCCCACAAATCCCGGTATTCTATTCATCCCGGTGCTGACAAAATGTACCAAGATCTTCGTTATAGGTACTGGTGGCCGGGTATGAAACGAGATATCGCCCTCTACGTCGGAAAATGCCTAACCTATGCTAGAATCAAGGCTGAACATCAAAGACCCTCTGGCTTGCTC
Organism: Helianthus tuberosus; assembly: GCA_030545235.1. Lineage (NCBI taxonomy): Eukaryota > Viridiplantae > Streptophyta > Magnoliopsida > Asterales > Asteraceae > Helianthus > Helianthus tuberosus. Next base: position 73,590 of record JARYGA010050904.1, on the reverse strand, counting down.
GAACAACCACCAATTCCTATGTGGAAATGGGAGAGCATAGCTATGGATTTCGTAACCAAGCTTCCAACCACGTCCTCAGGTCACGACAGCATCTGGGTTGTAGTCGACCGATTGACCAAATCAGCTCACTTTTTGCCAATACGAGAAGACTACAAGGTGGAACGATTAGCCCGAATCTACACCGACGAGATCATTTGTAAACATGGGACGCCTCGTGACATCATCTCTGATCGTGATGCTCGGTTTACTTCGCGATTGTGGGAAACGTTTCAAACAGCACTCGGTACAACGCTTAATCTAAGTACCGCTTTCCACCCACAAACCGACGGTCAGACTGAAAGAACGATTCGTACTCTTGAAGACATGCTCCGTTCGTGTGTTCTAGACTTCGGTGGTAATTGGGATAAACACCTGCCATTGGTCGAATTCTCGTATAACAACAGCTACCAGGCTAGCATCCAGATGGCACCTTTCGAGGCGTTATATGGAAGAAGATGTCGATCGCCTATTGTGTGGCACGAGATCGGTCACTCGCAACTAATCGGTCCGGAGCTGCTACAAGAAACGACAGACAAAATTTTCCAAATTCGAGACAACCTAGCGAAAGCTCGGGATCGACAGAAAGTTTACGCCGATAAAAAGCGCAAGCCCCGTGAATTTGGCGTTGGTGACTACGTACTCCTAAAGGTATCGCCTTGGAAGGGTGTAGTCTGATTCGGCAAGAAGGGAAAACTCGCACCTCGATATGTTGGACCTTTTAAGATTCTGGAAAGGATCGGAAAAGTCGCCTACAGACTCGAATTACCGGAAGAACTTAGCAATGTCCACCCGACTTTCCACGTGTCAAACCTCCGAAAGTGCATCGCCGACCACGATTTACATGTCTCTCTAGACGATCTACAAGTAAACGAAACATTACACTTCGTGGAGAAGCCTGTAGAAATCATGGATCGCCAAACCAAGCAGCTCAGGCGCTCACGCATTCCTATTGTGAAAGTCCGATGGGAAGGCAAACGCGGCGCAGAGTTCACTTGGGAACTCGAAAGCGACATGAAGACAAAGTATCCACAGTTGTTTAATTAGGGAAGCGTTAGAGAGAAAATGGCTTTGTGATTCTAGTGTTTTGTGCGATTTCAAGTTAATCAACAAGAATCACAGTTATAATTACTGTTCGTGTGTTCGGTCTTGTTCGTGCACGGATTCCGCACGTCGCACGGTTGGTTCGCAATCGAAACGGAGTCAAAACTGGAACCTACACAATCCACGCTCGATCACGGATTCCGCACGTTGAACGATCATTACGCAATCGCACGGTGTCAAAACCGATCCTGCAATGGTCACGTTCGTGTACGGATTCCGCACGTTACACGAGTCAAAAATCGGTCTAAACGAAAACTTCTCACAACGATTCACGGCTCTGTTACGGCCTTCAGCTTAATTTCGGGACGAAATTCCCTAAACAAGGGGAGGCTGTAACACCCCGTGTTTTCATAAGTGAAAGTCAAAGTCAAGGTCAAAGTCAACAACCGATTTCGCGCAACTTGACTGGTAGAAATGTTTTTATTTTATTTATATTATGTGGAGTAAGTGTCATACATTGCAATAATCGAATCGTGTTAACCGTATTTCAATCGACCTACGACTGTGAATGATAGGAAGTAACAATGCGATAAAGTTAATCAACTAATAATCAAGCTATGTTAATCGAATCGACATCGAATCATAACCCGAGCTATGTATTTTTACTTGCCGTTTATACATGTGTGTGTACCTTACGTGTTACCTGCGCATGTTTATTTATGCTATGTTGTGGTAATCAAGCGAACTCAATCGAACTCGAAGTCTAACTCGAATGTAATCGAACCCGAACCCGAATTCCGAATCAAACCATGTCATAAGCAAAGTAGTTGGGACTAAAAGTAATTTGACTAGGTAACCCTATCGAATCGCTCGCAATCGAAACCGAAGCGTCGTCGCACCCGAACGCACCATTCGGTCAACATCCGGACGGAAGGTCCATCCGCACGGATTATCCATCCGCACGGATTGCCAGTCCGCACGGATTGCCAGTCCGCACGGATTGCCAGTCCGCACGGATTGCCAGTCCGCACGGATTAACAATCCGGGTGACCTGCAATCCGCACGGATCACCCTTTCCCCTTTTGGCATCCTATAAATACCCGGGTCACTCTCCAAACTTTCCACTTTTGGCAAGTGACGTCCGACCTGCATGCATTCTTCACCTTTTCTCCGATTTCTCTCAATCCAGGTAAGATCTCGCCCTAAATCTTGTACATTCTTGATCTATACACACATCTACATCTTTCTATCTTTCAAATCTCAACTTTTTACCGTGAAATCATCAAGATTTGAGGTATTCTCGGGTGACGTCATCATGAAGTTCTTATGAACTTCAAGTGTGACCTCATTCCACCAAGAATAACTCAGATCTGAACGATTTCCACAAGATTTCACAACAACTTCACCTAAATCTAAACTTTTCTAAAGGATAAAAGAGTTGAAAGAAATAAACAAGTTTTCTCCTTCTTTTACCCTCAAAAACGGTACGAATCAGATCAGTTCTAGTCTTCTACTCGATATTAGTGGTGCACTAGTCCTAGATCAGGATTCTACCCGCGAGACACCTGATTTCGGGGTAGACCGGAATGACCATTCTAAAACCGCCGACAGGTCGAGTTAGGGTGATTCCTAGCCGGCTTAGTCATGCGAGTAAGAATACAATTCCAAGTGGTTGCCACGTAATCAGAACGTCTTGATAAAACGACAACAGAAACCAAGAGTAGACGAACGGAACAACCGGAACGAGGAAGTTGTCCGCACGAGTAAGTTGTCCGCACGGACAAGCTGTTCGCACGGACAGACGATCCGGACGGGTTGTCACCCGGACGAACTACACTTGGGACCCACGTTCAAAACGAGGTTTGAGTATCGATGAACGAACAATCTGGACGGACGACCTCTGAATGGATTACTCTTCGGATCATGAGATACTAAGACCTTAAACAATTTCAAACAATGTTCATCCGCACGGGCAAGTTGTCCGCACGGACAGACTATCCGGACGGATTGTCTTTGTCCGTACGAACAAACTATCCGGACGGATTGTCACTGTCCGCACGGATTACCATCCGGACGGACTGTCACCCTCCGCATGGATTATCATCCGCACGGACTTCACCAAGTGACTCACCTTTAAGGTTGTGTCCGCACGGATTACCATCCGGATGGACTGTCGTCCGCGCAACCGCCTTGAAGGGTAGAGAAACTTAAAGGTTTTCTAAATGCTACAAAGAAAACTTCAAAGCACAAGCCATCATACACAAACACATTCTTAGGAAGAAACAATCCACTCGGATAATTATCCGCACGAACATGTTATCCGCGCGAGTGACTAGTCCGGACGAATTGCTAATCCGCACGGATTACTTGTCCGCATGAATAACTTGTCCTCACGGATAGCAACCCGCACGAGTGACTAATCCGGACGGATCACCACTCGCACGGACTACTAATCCGCACGGACTGCCAGTCCGCACGGATAGCCAATCCGCACGGATGACCAATCCGCACGATCAGTCATCCTACCCACTCTCACTATGTACTGTTTTAAGCGCCACTTATCGTTACGTTATCGAATCTATTCAGGCTAACCGTACTCGCTGAAAAGCGCTCCCTTCAATCCATAATCGCTGTGAGTATACTCGAACCCTTTTTGCTTTTGGCACTTTTGGGTGTTACATACGTTACGAATATTCAAACTACAATTATCACACTACTCAAGCTATTTGATCGCTAACCGTTAAGGCATGTTATACATGGCTTATGAATGCTTGTTCGTTATGTTTACACGTGGAATGCTGTCTACCTGCCTTAGCAACGATAGTACTATAATTTGGACTCAGCACCCGTTCACACGGGGGTTGTTAAGGATCAATTACTTGCATGGATTACGGTGGTAATCATGTATTGCGAACTGCCTCGGGCAGTCAACCCGCAGTCATTGGTATCGATGGATCTATGTCGATAACTAACGTGCTTCATTTCACTATGTGTACGTGCTGGTTATGCATAAACGAATTCGAACTCTATATGCTATTATCAAACTTGTATGCTCACCTTTACATTATATGTATTGACTTTATTTTAACGTATGTGACAGGTGCTTAGGTTGTTTCTGTGCTTAGCTTGCTGGTGATGAAATTGTGGCTAGGGATGGAGTCCTAGAAACCAACAAATAAATTAGCTATGTTTAAATCTGAGTTGTCGGAACAGAATATTTGTCTTGTTGTTTGTCTATAATAATTTTTTAACTATTTGAGATACGGTATGGGACGTATTATTTAATCGAATGGTAATGATAGTTGTTATAGAAACTTCTGGACAATCTGTTTCGCTCAGTGCCATACCCCGATGATTCCTCCATCGGTTGGGGTGTGACATAAAAGTTTTGATAAATCGTCTTGTTCGCCAAAGAATGACAAATCAAGCAAAACGAATTTATCAGGTACAAATCTAAGGACAGAGGAGAGAGTAAAGTAAGAGAAAGTTGGTGGTGATGAATTTGTTTTTTTGGAAACAAAGGAGCCAAGTGTGGGCAATGAATCTGACTCATCAAAGTCAGACAAGCCACGTTCAGGCAATGAATCTGGTGTGGTAAAGCCAGAAGAGCCGTGTGTTGAGGTAAAAAATGAGAATTCTGGTATAACAATGGATGATGGAAATTTTCCACCATTGTTGAACAAGAATTCAAAGACACCCAAGGACAGTCAGGCTTGGGTGAAACTGTTTAAATGAAAAACCTGACTTGCCGGAGCTCCCAAGTTGGTAATCGTGGAGCATGAATCGGCATCATTCTTTGTTTATGAAAATTGTTTTTGTACAAGTGTGACTTGCCGGAACTCATAGGTTGGTAAGCGAGGAGTAGGAATCGGCATCTTGAAAATTCAACCCATATATGGTAACTTACAAGTGGTATTGGTTGGTAAGCGATGTGGTTGAAAAAGAGATTGTGTTTTTAATTGAAGGTTAATCAAGGTCATTAGGTTGAACTTGATTGAACTATTGTTACAAGTGGTAAATCAGGGACTTTAAGTTGTATCTGATTTCCTACAAGTGGTTGAGAAACAAAATGATGAGTTTATCCCCTAACCTACAAATGGTTAAAATCAATCAACAAAAATTATTTTCCAGAAAAACCATTTGATTAAAACAAACTTAAGTGTTTTGAAATCATAATGGGAAAATAGTTTGTTGTGAGGGGGAGTTTTGATTGTTTATGCCAAGTGGATGGCGAATTGAAGCAATTCGATATCAGTTGTCAAGTTATCTGTACAGTTTATTTTCAAATTTCCTTTAAATGTGTTTGAATTTTAGGGGGAGTAAGAATTTCAGAAAATCCAAAAACATTTGAAAATTTGAAAAAGACAAAAACATGATAAAATCAAAAATCGAGTGTTGTTGTATAAAAGAGGAAATGATAGTACATCAGTGGACTAAAGAATTGGAAAGTTAAAATGTGATAAACGGTCTCACTGATGATGTGCCAGTAGGTTTTTGCACATTTAGTAGATTGTAACGAGATATAAACCTAAATTTCAAACTTGCTTATATCGTGGGGAAACATCTCTCGGATATATGGGTAACCCCCGAAATCTTGTTTGAAAAGTCCCTCTTTCTAAGATACTATGTCTTTATGCTCAGTGATATCTGGGGTATTATCCCGGGACTTCTGATTTTGCGGAAGCAATGGCCTAGTCCCCGGAGAATACTTTCTGCTTGCTTGAAATATAGCGCCACCCTCAGCAAAAATGATGAAACAATAAAATTGATAATCATTGCTGTTGTAAAAAAGATCCTATAAAGGGGACCCACTCAAGTCGAACCGTCATCTCTCTGCTGAACGGAAGTTCTGACCTGAGCTCTCACGGTTTCGCAATTTAACCCCTTACAGATATCATTTGTGGTATACTCACCTGTAAGACTGAATATTGGGATCTGGATACGGGAGTATATTCTGAGGTGGGACACGCGATTAAGTTTAAGTACTTAAGATATTAATCTCGTATCTCGAAGCAATTGAACTTTGTGTAAGAATTTAAATGGATCAGTATACTGACAATCTAAGTGAATCGTTTAAAACTTAAAATGTTTAAAGCTTAACGGTGTTGGTGATTTGTCTCATAAACTGATATGATCCTCTTGCACAAGCTCACAAAAATATTGTCTGTAAATATTTCTTTACTGCATTTCTTTACATTCAAAAATTTCAAAAAGATTTTAGTGTGTTTTAGCATAAAATTTTGAAAAATTCAAAAAGATTTTCGACAACTGATGTTGGAGAGCTGATTTTCAAAATTCCAAGTGCTAAACTTGATGAACAGGTTTGGGAAAGAATAAATGAAGAAGTTGTGTTTTCAGTGGTTATCAAAGATTAAATCATTTTTGAACTATACCTGGTTTCTAAATTTGCAAAATTTTAAATTTGTGAAACTTATTTTTGGGTAGAGTCATGCAGGATAAACAGGTTCCGATACCTGAGTTAGATGAGTGCCAGGTTACGATCTAAGAACCTGTGGAAAGTGAATTCCAGACTGCGATCCTAGCTTAGTTAGAGGGGGAGTCTGAGGACATCAAGAGAAAGTTTGAAGATTGTAGAGACAGATTCAGATCTTGAAGATTACAAGAGAGAAAGAGTTTGATTGTGGATGCTTACAATGGAGATTTTTGGAGAGAGCAAGTAGACCGGTAAAGACTGAAGGTTTGACAACCGAAGACTCGACACTAAAGACTCGTCAACATTCGAGGGGGAGTCTGTTGGTGCATGCGTCTGTCGACTTCGTCTTGTATCGTGTCGTGTAATAGAATAGATGAAACAAGTCACACAGTTAGAGATTAACAGGATTCAGAGGTGACCAAGCCAGTTCAAACGAAGTGGCCAGTTCAAACGAACTGGACCAGTTCATACGAACTGGAGATGCTAATTCAAACGAACTGGATTTAGTATAAATAGTGGACTTGTTGTTTTCATTTGTAACTTTTGGATTCCGGTAGCGAAGTTCTGCCGAAGTGTCTCCAGCCTTGTAAATGTTGTGAAATCAATACAAGAGACAATTAATAGTGAATATCAAGCTGAAACAAGATCTAATCTCTGAATTCTGCCTTTGATTAGATCAAGAACTCTTCTGATCGACTCGTATTGGTCGTTTCTCGATCCTACACAATCCTAAAGGGTCGGATTATTGAAAGATAATTAATTAAGTTATTAATGCATAATGTGGTAGGCCCCTCTTTTGAAGGTGACGTTACCCTCGGCTAAGTAGTCTGAGTCAGCAGGGATACAGTCCTAAGTAGCCGGGTTAAAGTATTAATAGTAGCTTACATATGAGGGGATAAAAGAGTTTGGACCCCCGCCATCCAATACCAGTGGGTATTGAAGGAGGTCCTACTAAATTTGACCCAGGTCCTTGCAGGATCTATACACTGAACAAGGCAAGACTCTTACCAAACCGTTCCCTTAACCCCCGACCAGGTAGCCAACATATCTCCATATAGACCATGGAGATATGAATGGTGAAAATCTTTTATTTTATATAGACAGTAAAATAATGCCAAGACACCACGGACAAACGATAAGGAAGAATCACCTTCAACATAAGAAACTAGTTATTAAAGTCATTAATACATAACCAAATAAAAAGTGCGAAAAGATTAAAAATAAAAAGTATTACACTAGACACTTGTCTTCACCAAGTGATGTAAGAGACTTAGGCAAACATGGCCTTTGATTGTCAAGAACTCTTACGATCAATCTTGGATCCCGAGACTACTACACACACTCTATGATGGATGATGGATGATGGTGGTGGATGTGGGTTGTGATGGTGGTGGAGGGTGGGTGTAGTGTGAGAGAGGTGGTTTGCCAAGGGATGGTTTGCAAATGAGCCAAGCACCCCTATTTATAGCCTAAACAGCAGCTCGGGCACGGCCCCGTGTCCATTGGGCACGGCCCCGTGTCCATCTTCCTTCTCTTTCTTCATTAATTGCAGTTTGTCTGCATTAGTTGACCACGCCCCCGTGTCCGCTGGGCACTCCTCTGTGGTGGGTGATAGAAGCTTCTACAGCTTTGTCTTTTCTGCAGACACTTGGGCACGCCCCCGTGCTCACTGAGCACGGGGCGTGTTCAGCCTTCTGTTTTCTTGTTTTGCTTGGGAAGATGCTGTCGGGGGGTCGGGCATGCCACGTTTATCCCTTTTCTTGTATTTTTGTTAGATTTAGCTTCCTTTTTGCTTCTTTTGTTCATTTGAGCTCATTTAATCCTGAAAATACAAAAGGAAGACAAAAACACACTTTTTCCAACATTAGTACTAAAAAAGGGTTAGTTTTATGCCACAATTGATGTAATTTATATGTTGCATTTTGCACACATTAGTTAGCATTATAAGAATTATTTAAAGTGTTACCTCCTAAAGGATTTAGGTTTGGAATTCCTGATGTGAATCCATATTGGCGAGACTCTGGTAGGATTGAGGGACCAGATGAAGCAATAGTTTGCATAGGGATGAAGTCTCCCAAATGAATATCTGAACTTCCTGGTTGAACACTCCTTAAGGATCCTTGATCCTGAAAGATGTTGGATCCCTGATGCACCGAGACTCGGGGCCTTGGAGGATAATCCATGGATCCGTAAACCTGAGATGAGGATCTCTGAACCTGCGAGGATCCCTGTACCTCATAGGAGGATCCTTGAACCTAAGAGGAGGATCCTTGACCCTGAGAGGATCCTTGGACCTGAGAGGAGGATCCTTGAACCGTCTGGGCTCCCACATATCCTCCAGAACTGAAAAAGGATCCTTAATGCTGGAAGGAGGATCCTTGAGCCTGAAGAGAGGATTCTGAAGGCTGAAAGTAGGATCCTTGAGCCTGCGTCATTGCCGATGATCTAAAGCGTATACTTGATGATCCACCCTGGTATTGAATGCCTGATGCTGTGGAGTGCTGGGTAGTTATGGCTGGAGAATCAAAATTCAGTGATCTAGGCATCAATGGGGAGTGATCCTCCGCTGATCTCTTCAATTTCTTGATTTCATCAATTTCTCAAAGGATCCTGTCATTGGTTTTGTCCTGCTGCTGCATGTAATCCTTCATCTGCAAAATCAAAGAATAAAGATCATTGTTAGTAGGACCAGAAGAAGCAGCAGAAGATGGTTTTGGGAAAACGGGGGTTTGTTTCTTCGCAGCATTCTCAGCATTCTTCTGGGATGCAAAAGGTGTTGGAGGCAAAGGTGGAATGCACTGTGAAGAGGTGATCGCCGGTATGGAGCTTGAAGTGTTTTTTCCCTAGGAAGCCATGTGGTTGGAGGTAATGAACCGAAATGAATGAAATGAACAAAATTTCTCAGAAATGAAGCACCAATTGCCCCACGGTGGGCGCCAAACTGTTTTGGTCAAAAATCACACAAGGATAATGCAACCAAATCTGATTTTGTGAGGTGTGATGCTTGAATTGATGAACAAATGTATGAACAATGCACGAATGAAATGAATATTGGACACAAGGATTTATACGAGGAAAAAGCCCTTGATCAATGTATGATCTCCGGCACAAAAAACCTCGGGTGATGGAAACTACCGATCACCAACTATATTAAACAAATGATGTTACAAATTGGGATGATAACAAGCTAGTTACAAAGATCACTAGTGTGCAAAAAAGTGTGTAATCGCCAATGAGTTGCAGAGAGTTCTCGAGAGCAATGTGTGTCGCTAACTTCTTCTAATCTAGCTTGTTATCCCCTTTAAAAATAGAAATAATCTAGCTAACTAACAATCCGTAAATCATGCTAGCTTCCCAAGACTTCCATAACGGTCATACAAGCCATGCACGTGCAGAATATTGGAGCATATTCCCCTGGAATCTCGGAAAGACCAAGTCCCACTCGTATACTCCTGCAAAACAAGTTCAAACATAATGGAAACGATTGTTAGTATAAGGATCATAATGAGGATCCTTGATCCTTAGTCCTGAAACGTCTTCTGAGGATCCTTAATTCAAAACTGAACTGAGGATCCGTGATCCTGACTGCACTTGAGGATCCGTGATCCTTAGGTTTAGAAAATCCATCCCTAACATTAAACTACTTATAAACTGATGCATATGAAACTGCGTGTTTACATACTAAAATCGCATGTTTGTATAATAAAAACTCATGTGTCTTAAATCGCATGTTTCTCGTGTAAAATCGCATGTACAGTTAAAACATTTAATCTTCCTCCTCTTAAACCTCTTCCCAAACATCTTCTTCACTGCCATCATCACTCCCTCCACTGTAATCTTCGAACTCATCTTCCTCTTCATCGTCTTCGACCTCGTTGAATTTGTACCTGGGATCTTTTTCAATCTGGACTCCCTTCATCTTCTTTTGTTGTTTGTCTTTCAGTATCTCGCAAGTTCGAATATCATGACCTTTTTCATTGCATACACTACATGTCCTTGACCTTTTTCCTTTGCGGCTGATCATTTGTTCCTTCTTTGATTTAATCATTTTATGTGAGCCACGACCTTTGTTTCTTATACCAGCTGGCACACATGGACAATAGGAGGTGCATTAGTTACTGGTTGTTGATAACCAATCTGTCACACCCCACCCGATGGCGGAATCATTGCGGCGTGACACTGAGCGAAACCGATTGTTCAAGAGAATCCATAACATCTATTAATGACGATATATTTAACGTTAATGTCCCATACCACTAACATATAAAGTAAAAACAGTCATTACAGATAATAGTCTAAAAAAAATTAATTGTTCCGACAACTCAGATTTCTTATTTGGTGGGTTTCTAGACTTCCTACTTGATTCATCACAGCAAACATAGCATCCTATCAACCTGTCACATACGTTAAAATAAAGTCAATACATAAAATGTAAGGGTGAGTACACAAGTTTGCATAGTATAGTATAGCGAAAGCGTTTACTCATAACCAGCATGTAACATGTAGAAATGTGAATCAAGTACGCTATCGACAATGACGCATGCAACCGACATGACTACGAGTTGTAGAATGCGCAACACATTATCACCACTGTGACCATGTGAAGTAAGGCCCTTAACAACCCCTGTCCATGACAGGTGCTGAGTCCAAACTATAGTACTATCGTTGCTAATGTGTCAGGCAAAACAGTCACTGTGTAAACATAACATACAAGCATTCATCGAAACACGTATAACATGCGAGTGCGGTTAGCGTTTATAAAAGAGTTGAGTATTGTGTGCATTGTGAGTTGATATAGAACGTATGTAACACCCAAAAGTGCGTTAAGAGAAAAAGGGTTCGAGTATACTCACAGTATGTGTTTAATAAATAAACACAGCCTTGAATTGGATTGAAGGGAGCGCTTTGAAGTTAGCCTAAGCATAGAACAGTAGCGTAAGCGTTGAATAGTGCGTAACAGAGTGAAGTGTCGAATGGTGAGTCAAACGGATGGTCATCCGGAAGTATGACCATTCGAACGGTTGATAATTCGAATCAGTGAGTGTGTTTGTAAGGTGTTTTAAAGCTTTTGAAGTTTTCGTTGTAGCATTAATGCCAAGTCATCCGGTCGGATGGTCATCCGGTCGGATGGTCATCCGGACGGATGGCCATTCGATCGGATGGCCATTTGATTGAAAAGTTTGATGTTTGATCAAAAAGTGTTTGAAAGTTTTAAAGGGGCAGATCACCTGGTCGAAGGATCATTCGATCGGATGGTCATCCGATCGGATGGCTACTCGAGCGGGCGATATGGTCGTTTGAAAACTTGTAAAATTCTAAGTAAAAACTTTGAGTTTAACAGAGACGGCGTGATGACGTGTCAAACAACGGAAACCCACCAAGGTCCAGCACATTCGATCCGGATGGGAATCACCCCATTCGATCGTACTCACTGTTCTTTTGATTCTCATGTTCAACCCGTTAATCAGTCATCTCTCCGGTGGAAATCCGTTTTCAAGCCGGCTCTCAACTAGAAAACGAGTGGAGAGTCTGAATGAGCAAGGATTCCATCAGTTTTTTTGTAAAATGTTGAAGAAAAGTTGGAAAAAGAGATAAAAAGTTGAAATCAGTTGGAAAATGTTGAAATATAGAGCTGAGATTTGTGTTAAAATATGTGAAAATCCTTTAGATCTGAACGATTCTTGATGAGATGACGTCACACAACCGATTGCATAATCAACTGAGATGATGTCACCTTCAAGGGGTCCAAACCAGGTGATTTCAAGGTGAAAATTAGTGATTTTGATGGAGATGATGATGAGGAAGTGTGTAGTGGTGATGGAAGCACAAGATTTAGGGAGAAATACTTACAAAATAGCCTTGAATCGAGAGGAAAATGCCTTAGAAAGAGCTGAGAGCGAGTTGGTCGGATAGGGAGCTCTCACATCAGTGAACAGTGATGTGTACGGGTATTTATAGGGTGAGAGAATGAGTAAGGCGGTGGAGACTGCGAGGGTCGAATGGATGTCCGATCGGATGGTCATCCGGACGGATGTCCATTCGGTCGAATGGTCATTTGACCAGTCGATTTGTGCGAGTTGATGTTCCAACTTTCGTTTCTTGCGTTAAGCGTTGCGTTGCGTTTAAGCGAGTTGCGAGTAAGCGTTGCGATGAGATAACCACATAACATTAAACAAGTAATCACATAAATAATACACATAACACATAAATGCATAAAAGTAAATATGCGTTTCGAGCTTGCGTTGAGATTGCGAAGAGATTGCATTTAGACTAACATGCGATGTAATATGCGATAAAATGCATTAAGTAGTAAGCGTTGTAAACTGCGTTAAATGCGATAAATGCGATAATTGCGTTTTGAAATAGCGTTGTGAACGCGTTGTAGAACATAGTTTCAAAATATCGTTTAAAATAGATAACCCATTGCGATAATCAGAATCTCGAGAGTACAATTCAATTAAGCAATAAACGACAGATCTAAGTAATGACGCGACTTGACGCGGAAAGTCGGGTTGTTACAGCCTCCCCTACTTTAGAAAATTTTAACCCGAAATTAAGGCGCAGGCGTAACTAAGAAATGTGGGTTTTTGGCTTTCATATCACTCTCGAGTTCCGAAGTGAACTCGGCGCTGCGTTTGCCTTCCCAGCGAACCTTCACTATAGGAATGCGAGAGTGTCGGAGTTTCTTGGTCTCTCGGTCCGTGATTTCTACTGGCTTCTCCATGAAGTGTTGGGTTTCGTTAACTTGCAAATCCTCGAGAGGAACATGCAGGTTTTCTTGGGCTTGGCATTTCTTGAGGTTCGAGACGTGGAAATTAGGATGTACGTTGTTGAGTTCCTCCGGTAATTCGAGTCGGTAGGCCACCTTACCAATTCTTTCCAGAATCTTAAAAGGTCCCACGTATCGCGGCGCTAGCTTTCGTTTCTTGCCGAATTGGATCACCCCCTTCCAAGGTGAAACCTTTAGGAGTTCGTGATCGCCAACGTCAAATTCAAGGGGCTTGCGGCGTTTATCGGCGTAACTCTTTTGACGAGTACGCGCTTTCAAGAGATTGTCTCGTATTTGTAGGATCTTGCCAGTCGTTTCTTGTAATAACTCAGGACCGGTAACTTGCGCGTCTCCGATCTCGTGCCATACAATCGGCGATCGACATTTTCTTCCATATAATGCCTCAAATGGTGCCATTTGAATGCTAGAGTGATAACTGTTGTTGTACGAGAATTCGACTAAAGGTAAATGTGAATCCCAATTACCACCAAAATCTATAACGCACGAGCGAAGCATGTCTTCAAGGGTGTGAATCGTGCGTTCAGTCCGACCGTCGGTCTGGGGATGGAATGCGGTACTAAGATTAAGAGTAGTACCGAGAGCGGATTGGAATGTCTCCCAAAGACGCGAAGTAAATCAACCATCGCAGTCAGAGATGATGTCACGAGGTGTCCCATGTCGACAAATGACTTCGTCGGTATAGATCGTGCTAATCGTTCAACCTTGTAGTCTTCTCGTATTGGTAAGAAGTGCGCGGATTTAGTAAGACGATCAATGATAACCCAAATGCTATCGTGACCTGATGGCGTGCGAGGGATTTTTGTAATAAAGTCCATAGCTATACTCTCCCATTTCCACATCGGGATCTCGGGTTGTTCGAGTAAGCCAGAGGGTCGTTGATGTCCAGCCTTAACTTTGGAGCAAGTTAGGCACTTTGAAACATAGAGAGCGATATCCTTCTTCATTCCTGGCCACCAATACCTGGCACGGAGGTCCTGGTACATTTTGTCGGCACCGGGATGAATGGAATATCAAGATTTGTGGGCTCCGTTCAGCAAAATCTCTCAGAGATTATTGCAACTAGGTATCCAGATGCGATCGAGATAGTGAAAAATACCATTAGGCTTATTCACTAGTTGTTTTTCGGTTCCAAGAATTCGTTCTTCCTTCAAAGTGTGTTCGGTAAAACAGGCGTGTTGAGCGTCGTAAATGAGAGCTTCGAGGTCGTGTTGGGCTTGAACATTACGAACACTGTGTAAATAGCTTCGTCGGCTAAGAGCATCAGCAATGACATTTGCTTTGTCTGGGTGGTAGTGTATCTCGCAGTCGTAGTCATTGAGAAGTTCGACCCATCTGCGTTGGTGCATATTAAGTTCCTTTTTATTCAAGATGTGTTGTAGGCTCTTATGGTTGGTGAAGACCGTAGACTTAGTACCATATAGGTAGTGTCACCAAATCTTTAATGCAAATACAACTGCACTGAGTTCGAGATCGTGGGTCGTGTAGTTCTTCTCATGAACCTTGAGCTGATGAGATGCATACGCGATAACCTTGTCCTGTTGCATAAGAACACAACCAAGACCGAGGTTAGAGGCATCGTAATAGACAACGAAGTCGTCCTTTCCATCGGGTAGCGCGAGTATAAAGCTACTCTTTAGGGTTTGAAAGGCTTCCTCTTGTTCGGTTCCCCAAACAAAAGGCTTGTCTTTATGCGTAAGAGAGGTAAGGGGAACGACGGTTTTAGAGAAATCAGCAATAAATCGGCGATAATAACACGGCAATCCAAGAAAAGAACGAACTTCGGACGGGGTTTTCGGCGTAATCGAACTCTTAACTGCTTCAATCTTCATGAGATCGACGTGAATACCTTGACTATTGATAATGTGACCGAGAAATTGAACCTCCTCAAGCCAAAATTCGCACTTGGAGAACTTGGCGTAGAGGCGATTTCCTTGGAGAAGCTCAAGAACCAAACGGAGATGTTGCGCGTGTTCGGCTTTCGATTTTGAATAGATAAGGATATCATCGATAAACACAATAACGAAGCGGTCAAGAAAGGGTTTACACACGTGATTCATCAAATCCATAAAGACTGCGGGGGCGTTGGTAAGACCAAAGGGCATAACGACAAATTCATAATGGCCGTAGCGGGTTCGAAAAGCGGTTTTAGGAATATCTTCCTCCTGAATTCATAGCTGATGATAACCAGAGCGTTGAAGGGGTAAGGTCCCAAAAACCTTGCTTCAAGTACTTGGGACCATACCATAACCTCGACAGCAAACCCTCTCTAGACCTTGCACGGCCGCGCACTGGTCCTACAAAGAGAACTTAAAAAGAAAACGATGGTCAAACACCTGCGCGCCAAAAGGAGACTAACGAATCCTTGCGCCAATCTCCATAGCAAACAGGATTAAAATCCTAACAAAACACTTCCGCATGATTAATATCCAGACTTGGATAAAAATAACATCTCTGATACCATACAATGGACATAAAGAAGAGCCACACAGGATTACAGCTGTATTCTTCTAGAAGGCTCCATCGTGCACCACCAGTCGGTTATAACCGAATGGCCACGTGGCATCATCCCTGGCTCTCCCGAAGTCACGATGATGGCATGGAATTGAAGAGAAATCTGCACTTGCCCTCTTTCCACGTGGCAAAACCCCAGCCGTTAATCGAGATCACGATCCGTGTGCTTACACACTCGTTAGTGATTAACGGTGGGAAAAAATAACCGCTTACAAAAAAAGCACTTTCCGTCAACTTTTCATCAATAGGTTTTCCCGCCCAAACTTCGGCTATAAATAGAAAAATAATTCAGGTATAATCCTTAAGTTACATTCACTTCACTTTCACTTCTTCTTCATCAAAACATGTACTTATTCTCACGCCGGAGGGTGGTCATGGAGAGAACCCCCATTCTCCCCGTGGCGAGTCTAACGGTTGTTGTTTTGCCATGATTGTTAGAGGAAGAAGATCATTCAACCACGAGTCGAACGAGAAGATTTAACCCCTTTTATGCAGATTCAAACCCCCTGGTTCAGTTGATTCCGGTCAATTAAACCAGTGTTTCTTCATTGGCGCCCACCGATTTCTCAGTTTTATTCATTTCTTCTCGTTTCAATTCGTTTTCTCTTCATTCTCTTCATTCTCTGTTTCATTTGGCAGAGAATTCGACAATTCACCCATTAAGTCCTCGATCTGAAATAAGGGGTACGGAAACCCAAGGTATCCAGATCGACAGAATCATGGGCAACGTAGACAGCAACAGAAGTTATCTGGAAGGAAAAAGCCCCGTAGTACAAATGGGAGTTCATAATCGTCCAGATCTACTCTTGGAGGAAACTCCAGAATACTGGTTCACCAGGTTCCAGAACACTATGAACCAATTTTTTTGCACCAAACGTCAGATCTGAGTTATTAACAACAGATCTGACACTCAAGAAATAAGCAAGGGAAAATTTGGCACTACAACATTGGACCCACAGTCAGCTTGTCAGTGGGACATCCAATCCAGTAGCCAAGAAGATATGGTATGAAAATCAAAAGATACCAATCACCAGGAAATCAAACCAAGACAGATAAATATGGTACAAGGAGGTCCCTCACGAAGGCCAAACAAACGAAGCCATAGTCAGCATTGGCGAGAGCAACAAGTAGTCTTCCCTGTTGTCCCCGGAGGTCCTCAGGAAGAACGTCCAGTAATTATCACTGGTATTTTCGGCCATTACCGAACTGATTATATGTTCATAGATCCAGGAAGTTCAATGGATATAATCTATGAGCAATGTTTCAAACAACTTGACCCAGAAGATAAGGCACGCTTAAAACCAGTCGATTTTCCTATCACTGGTTTCTGCAATGAAGTTGTCTTTCCGCTGGGTCAAATCGCTTTTCCTTTGACTCTCTCAGATGGCGAACACTCGCGCACTGTCACAGTTAATTTCACGGTTATGCCAGCAACGTTGCGTCATGATGTACTACCGGGGAGGCGATCTCAGAGAGAATTCAGCATGATTACCTCCATACCACAAGCCGCTTGCGGTTTTCCAACGGAAACCAGGGTAGCAATTTTGTATTCCAGCAAGGAAGTTATATATGTGGACAATGAACCACCAGCGAAGGTTGCCAAACCTTCAACATCAAACGAACCGGAAAAATGGGTTCTCAACAAGGAGCATCTGGAACAAACCATCTTATTAGGGCACGCCATCTCCTAGGAAATTCGGATAAAGTTGAAGGAACTGCCCTCCAACAACATGGACATCTTCGCTTGGTCCCCAGCAGACATGACTGGAGTACCACAAGACATAGCGCAACACTGTTTAAACGTCCGACCTTCAGCAGAACCCGTCGTGCAAGGAAGGCGCAATCTCAGCGCAGAAAAAGCAGAAGCAATTAACGAGCAAGTAACAGAATTACTTAACGTTGGGATCCTGCGCGAAGTACAGTACCAAACCTAGGTAGCCAACCCAGTAATGGTACAAAAACACAATGACGGGTGGCACATGTGTGTCGACTTCAAAGACCTCAACAAAGCATACCCGAAAGACTGTTATGCACTCCCGGAAATAGATGAGAAAGTCGACTCTCTAGCATCTTTCTGCTGGAAGTGTTTTCTAGATTGTTGTAAAGGCTACCATCAAGTACAAATGAAAGAGGAAGATGAAGACAAAAGAGCCTTCCGTACAGATAAAGGTATCTTTTGCTATACAAAAATGCCTTTTGGTCTCCGCAACGCAAGGGCTACTTACCAACGTTTGATGGATAGAGTTTTTGGGGAAGATATTGGAAAAATTGTGGAAGTTTACATGGATGACCTCGTTATCATGAGCCAAGAATAAGAGACCATGATCGCGAACATTCAACGCACGTTTGACTCTTTGCGCAGCGTCAATCTCAAACTAAACCCAACAAAATGCTCCTTAGAAATGGAGGAGGGCAAATTTCTAGGGTTCATAGTAACCAGAGACGGTTTCAAGGTCAATCCGGAGAAAGTAGAGGCCGTCCAATTAATGTCGTCGCCAGCAACAGTTAAAGAAATGCAACGACTCGCGGGTCGACTAGCGGCACTAAACAGATTCTTGGCAAATCACGCCACGAAATCTTATCCGTTCATTAGCACGTTGCGTAATTGTGCCAAGAAGAACTATTTTCAATGGACACCAGAAGCGGAGAAAGCCTTCAAATAAATGAAGGAATGTTTGATCCAGTTACCAACTTTAACAGCGCCACGAGAGGAAGAACCGCTACTCCTATATCTGTCCGCAGCGGAAGTAGCAGTTGGCGCGGTATTAATGGTAGAAAGAGATGGCATTCAAACTCCGATATACTACATTAGTAAGATGTTAACTGGCCCAGAGACACGCTACTCTATGATAGAGAAACTCGCCCTCACACTGGTACACGTGTCACGAAGACTGCGCCGGTATTTATCTGGCCATGTTATCATAGTACTCACTAATTATCATCTGGGTCAAATTCTGTCTAAACCTGATGTCGCGGGGCATTTGGCCAAATGGGCCATCGAGCTAGGAGGATACAACATTCTATACAGACCCTGACCAGCAGTTAAAGGACAAGTATTAGCAGACTTTGCCACCAAAGTTCCTGTTGACAAAGTACAAGAATGCGAGGCAATCCAAAACCCTACTCCAGTCTTCGTCAATAGAGTTTGGACGCTACACACAGATGGCGCCTCCAATGATGACGGTGCAGGCGCAGGCCTTCGACTGGTTAGCCCAAACGACCACGAGCTCACATACGCAATACGCCTAGATTTCAAAAGTACAAACAATGAGGCAGAATATGAAGCATTTCTTACGGGCCTCCGCCTGGCACTTAAAATGGGAGCAAAGAACCTCGAAGCACACGTCGATTCTAAACTAGTAGCGGAACAAGTCAATGGTAACTATGATGCTAAAGGCGAAGCAATGGCTCTATATTTAGAGCAAGCACAAATGCTTATCAACCAGTTCCAAACATTCAAGATAGTTCATATCAATAGAAGTGAAAATAAGCATGCAGACGCGCTAAGCAAACTGGCCGCCACCAGCTTCAAACATCTCGCAAAGGAAGTTCGCATTGAGGTATTATCAAACCCATCCGTTCCCCTAAGACAAGTAAATATCATCGAAGTCGGGAATCCATCCTGGATGTCCCCGATCATTACATACTTACAGCATGGCAAACTGCCAGAAGGAAAAGCAGAGGCTAGAAAGATCCAGCACAAAGCGTTGAACTACGAAATGGCAGACGGTATCTTATACCGAAAATCCTTCATGGGTCCACTTCTACGCTGTGTTGATAAGACTGATGCGCAGTATTTAGTCAGAGAAATTCATGAAGGATTGTGTGGGATTCATGCCGGACCACGCATGGTAGTGGCGAAGATCATAAATGGAGGCTATTATTGGCCAGGAATGCATGTGGACGCGGTAGAACTATTGCGCAAATGCGCAGCATATCAGCGCCATGCGCCAAAGACTCTCCGTCTGAAAATCCTCTAGTTCCAGTCACCTCAGCCTGGCCTTTTCAACAGTGGGGTATCGACCTTGTCGGACCATTCCCCGACGCGCCAGGCGCAGTTAAATTCATCGTAGTAGCAGTGGACTACTTCACCAAGTGGGTGGAAGCTAAGGCGTTAGCATCAACTACAGCAATGGTAATCCGCAAGTTCATATGGGAACATATTATCTGTCGATTCGGGCTACCATTACGAATCATTTCCGATAACGGCACGAACTTCGCATCGGAAGACCTCCAGAAATGGTTTAAGGAAATGAACATCGAGCACAGCTTCGCCTCTGTGGCACACCCACAAGCGAACGGACAAGTTGAAAGCGTGAATAAACAAATAGTGGATGGCATCAAGGCAAGGCTAGGGACCGCACGTAGGGGATGGGTAGACGAACTTCCTAGCATCCTATGGGCCCATCGCACCCTGCCGAAAACCAGTACAGGCGAAACCCCGTTCAGCATTGTATATGGTTCAGAGGCAGTAATACCGGTGGAAATCGGTCTCCCATCACCACGCATGATCGCCATGGAAAAACAAGATAATGAACGGGAGCAAAGAATTGATCTGGACCTTCTCGAGGAAAGACGCGAGAACGCAACCATCGGAGAAGCCAAATATAAATCAAAATTAGAGAAATATTACAACGCGCTCGTACGCATATGTACCTTCGTTCTAGGAGATTTCGTTCTGCGCGACAACGAAGCGTCCAATGCGGAAAAGCCAGGAAAACTAGCACCCAAATGGGAAGGACCGTACATCATCCATGAAGTCATGGGCAAAGGAGCATATACCTTAAAAAGGCTTGACGGAACAGATGTGCCCCGCACCTGGAACACGCAGCAGCTGCGCAGGTGTTACATGTGACCAATCAAGCCATCCGGCGTAAAAAGCCAGACACTTGCGCAAGCAAAGTAATTATTCTAATTATTCACTTTGTATCTATCAGCCCCGTGCCTTATCAATAGAAAGCTTATCCTTATATGGTTTATTGTTTATTACAAAATGCATGTAATTCCTTTTGGTATGCGCGAAAACGCTATGGTAACACATTGTAACTCTCATGAACGGTCTAACGGACACAAATCCCGCGCATAGTCCAGACCTACGTTCACACATGAGCGCAATACCATCCTTATTCGCTTTACCTAAACAAAGTAATTATACACATGCAACATATTGTAATTCAAACATAACTTATATATATTCAACCGCTGACGCGCCACGCGCCATGAAAACATATATGCACAACAGTGCATCAAAAGAAAAAAAGTTATTTGTACAACAAAGCACATTAACAAAATTTACAAGACACAGCAGTGTATCAAAACATTAGGTACAAAGTAAACAAACTACACATCAGGGAACATATCCAAAACACCCAACGGGGTGTGCAGTACTTCACCATACCAGGTAATAGGATGAGGATCAATAATCCAAGGGTTTACACCCTCCCCATCATCCACAGCAGGAGCAACCACATGAACTGTTAGTGCATTCATCTGTCGTCTTCGTCTTACATCGAGTTTGCAGTTCGTTGCAAAGAATGTTCAAGAATGATGTCATGATGACATCACTAAAGCAACATCATCATGACATCATCCTACATAAGACAAAAGCATTTATGGGAGTTTATTTGACAAAGTGATTTCGCTCATGTGACTAGAACTGATTTCGCTTATGTGTCAGGCTTGATTTCACTTTTATGTCAAAGATGTGGTATCGCTTTTGTGTCATGTTCATAAAAGTGGAATCATGTCTACTATATATACCTCATGAGCGAAATCAGAATCAGACATAGTTAGAGGTGTTGTCTTCCGGTGAGCCACGAAGTGCTGCCGAAGTGTCGACAGGTTGTAAACATTGTCCAGATCAATAATATCGACAGTTTAATGTGTATACTTGCTGAATTGTACTCGGTTTGTCTGTTTCCGCCGTTCAAACTGAGATAAACTCTTCTACGTGACTCGTTTAGGTCCGAATTCGATCCAACAAGTGGTATCAGAGCTAGGAAAGAAGAGTTTTCTACAATTCAGCCGAAAAATCTGTTTCTACACCTTTCTTTTTCGAAAAACAAAAATTTTTACGGTCGGAATTGCTTCAAATTTGCACAGTGTGTTCGGAATTAACAACGAACAAATCCTTGAAATTTTCAAAGTTAAAATCGATCTAGAACATAGGAATTTTGAGGGTTCGCTTTTACGGTTTCGTACAAAAAGTGACATCAGCAGGTTTACTTGTGATTTCGCTCTTATGATCAGATGATTCCGCTCTTTTGTACAGTTTAATTCCGCTCATTTGAACATAGGTTTCGCTCATTCGGTCATCGTGGTTCCGCTCTTAAGTCACGTTGGAATTCTGCTCAAAATTGTTGTCAGTGATTCTGTTTAGCATAGTTATCGAGTGTTTCTGCTCCCAAGGGTTTTAGTGTTATCAATTTAGATTTGCATGTGAGTTGATCAGTTTGCGGTCCAATTGAAAGATTAAATTGTCAGACTTGTCATGTGATTATATCGACCCATCATTACACATGATCATCTTTGGTTAGGTTGAAATTTATAGAATATTGTTTGTTTGTGGTAAATGGGCTACACGTGAATTTAAAGTTGCATGTGACTTGGTTTGTCGGAGTGCAAAGTAAATCAGAATAACCTTTGTGTGTTTGTTGAGGTGGTGGATTTTGAGGTTCAATTAGATCCAAGTCAAAGTTTATTGACTCATAAGTTGTGAATTTTTTTTGAAAAGTCCGCGAATCTTCGACACAAGTCCTAGATCAATTTCGCTCTCACACTTTTACGTATACAGTTCATTTAAACGGATTGTGTTTGTTTGTTTGTCCAGGTGATTCAAGATGGCTAAAATGTTTGATGAACAGGAAAACGAGAATCTTAAAGATTTAAACGTTTGGATTTCTGATTCTTGGTTTGATAAGAAGAACAGGAAGGATGTTTGGATTAAAAGATCCGAAAATTTCTTATGCATGAAACATGAATCTTTGGAACAGTTGGATAGACGTTTTGATGAATTGATTGATAAGATAAATAGATATGAGATAAAGTTTTCAAATGCTGAAAAAATTTCAAAATTTGCTGATGCATTACCTCTAGAATGGAATGAATTTTTGAGTGAACTAAAAAGGAATGAAAATTTCTCAGAGTTTTCATTTAGAGAATTCATCAATAAGCTTAGATTTCATAAGTTTGATAAAGAAAAAAGAAAAGAAGAGTTGATGTATGAGATGAAGAAGGATTTAGAAAAGATAAATTTGGAAGTGATCATCGAAATGAGAAAAAGATTTTCTGTATGTCTTGCTGCAAAAAATGTCATGAAATATGATATTAAGAGAGGTTGTTTTATTGATGAATATGCAAACCCTCTTGATTTTGTTAAAATTTTTTGTGCAGGAACATACAGGATAGAAACAAAGAAAGAAGCCGATGCTAAAAAGATGAATGAAAAATGTGAAAAATCTGAAGCAGATAATGTGAAATTCTTGAAAGATGTGGAGAATTTGACATTGGAAAACAAAGCTTTGAGAGTTGACAAGAAAACCGATGATGAACAGATTCTGGAGTTGCGCTTGAACTGCGAAAAATTGAAATCTGAAAATGACAAACTTTTGAAGAATGTTGAGAGTTTGTCATTAGAAAATGAAAATTTTAAAAAATTAGAAAATGATTTCAAAAGTCAATTAAAGATTTTAGAAGATGAGAGAGATGTTTTTGGTAAAAATAATCTCGAAAAACAATGTGCGATAAATTCTCATCTTGATAAAATCATTCGACTTGAGCATGAAGCCGAAGATAATAGAAAGAAAATTGCTGAGTTAGAGAATAAGTTGAAAAGTTTTGTGACTTCTGCATCGTACGTTTGTCCAAAACCGATCAATGTTGTTTCAATAAGTGACAATGTCACAAATTTTGATAAAGTCAAAATTGAAGATTGTGATGAAATATCTGATGATGAAAAAGAAAAGAAAAGAAAATTATTTTTAGATTTACAAGAAAAATTTCAAAATACTGTTTTGCAATCTACTGAAATAGGTGAATGCTCGAAGCAAAAACCTGTTAAGAAGAATGTAGAACAGAAACAAAAAGTTAAAAATTTGAAAAATTTTAAAATTGAAAATAAAAGCTCATCAGATAAGTCATCCAATCATTATCAAAAATCACAAAAATCTAAAATTGAAAACTCACAAAATGTTGGTAATAAGTGGTGCAGGTTTGACCACAGTGCTCAAAGGACAAATCATGCTTACAGGAGGAGTTATGATTACTACAAATCTAAACAATGTTATGATCTGAATATGTGGTTTGAAGATGGTAGATGGTACGATAACAGAGTGTGCTACACCTGTGGTGTTAGAGGACACATTGCTGTTAACTGTCAAAGTTGGAGATTTGAAACGAGAAGATGTTTTGAATGCAATATTAAAGGTCACATTGCTAGAGATTGCCCAAGGAGATTGATGGGAAGATCGAGGGTTGAATCTCAGAGAATGGTAAAGAAACCAGTCACTGTCAAGCCAAAAGAACAGAAAGTGGAAGATAAGAAAGTAAAGCTTTCACAGGGGCAGAGAGACAGACTGAGGAAGAAGAGGAAGAAGGCGAGAGAATACTTGGAGAAAATTTTGTCTTCGGGTTCACTGGTTGATTCGAATAAAAGTTCTGATGAATCGATTCACTCGACTGCAAAGCCAAGTAAATTGAATTCTTTAGATGCAAATCTGAGGACAAACAAGAAGAAAAAGAAAGTTATTGGCGATGAATCTGGCTCATCCAAGTCAGACAAGCCAAGAACGGGCAATGAATCTGATTCCATAAAATCAGAAGAGCCACAAGTTGAGGTAAAAAAGGAAGAAATAGTTCTGTTAATAAATGATGAGAATTTTCCACCATTACGAGCCGCAAACCTAAAATCAAAAGGTGTTGATGCTGGAAAAATGTTTAATAGCAATGTTAAACATATTTTTAACAAGATGGTTGATGGTAAGGAAAAAGGAGTGAAAGAGTTTTATGAAGAAAAGAGAAAAGCTCAAAATGCGCCTAAGGCTGGTCAGGCTTGGGTGTCAAAATCTGTTGGTTGAATTCCTGACTTGCCGGAGCTTCCAGGTTGGTAAGTGTGAAGCAGGTATCGGCATCATTCTTGAGAAATTCACAGGATGGTAACTGTGATATTTCGTCTTACAAGTGGTTAATCAAGGACATTAAGTTGTACTTGATTTTCTACAAGTGATAGTGGTGTTTGATCTTATATTGTTAAAATTTTTTACAAATTAGTTAAAAGAGAACAAGGTGATGTGATGACCCCGAATCCACAAGTGATGGATAAACAAACTAATTTTTCCGGAAAAACCATTCTGATTAAAACAAACTTAAGTGTTTTGAAATCATTATGGGAAAATAGTTTGTTGTAAGGGGGAGTTTTTGATTGAATACGCCGAAACCCTCACGGCTGAACAAACATGATTACTTTCATCAGATTGAAAAACGGTTTTCAAACTGTTAAGATCAATGGGTTGTAAATCATAGGGGTATGTTATATTTTCTGCAAAACAGAGCATGAGATGCAGAAAATGGATGGCGAGACAAAGCTATCAGTATTGGTTGTCAAATTTTCTTTATATGATTTTGCATTTTAGGGGGAGTAAAATTGTTAGAAAATACAAAAACATTTGAAAATTTGAAAAAGTCAAAAACATGATAAAATTCAAAAATTGAGTTTTTGCGTAAAAAGAGGAAATGATAGTACATCAGTAGACAGTTACAGTATGCTAAAGAAATGGAAAGTTTAAATGTGTTAAACGATCTCACCGTGGATGTGTCGGTAGATTTTTATACATTTAGTAAACTTTTTCGGGATATAAACCTAAATTCAAACTTACTTATTTCGTGGGGAACACTACTTGGATATATAGGTAACCCCTGAAATCTCGTTTGAAAGGTCTCATAATCTGATATACTAGGTCTTTATACTCAATGATGTCTGGGGTATTATTCCGGGACTTCTGCTGAACGGTAGTTCTGACCTAGTCCTTGGATAATACTTTCTGCAAATGCTTGAAACATAGCATTAAACCCTCAGCATGCCGATGAAACAATAAAATTGATAGTCGCTGCTCTTGTAGCTAAAAGATCCTCTAAAGGGGACATACCATAAAGTCGAAGTTGATATCTCTCTGCGTATACGGAAGTATCGACCTGAGATCCCTCGGCCCTCGCATACCTAATTTATTTACAGATATCATTGTAGTATACTCACCTGTAAGACTGATTATTGGGATTCTGGATACGGGAGTATATTCAAGAGGTGGGACACATGAATAGGTTTAAGTTCTTAATACACCTAATTCGTATCCTGAATCAGTTGAAGTTTGTATGAAAATTTAAGTGGATCAGTATATCGACAATCTAAGTGAATTGTTTAATGCATAATGTGATTTTAAGCTCAACGGTACTTGTGACTTGTCGAAAACTGATATGATCCTCTGACGCATACTCAAACAAAAATATTGTATGTAAATATGTTTGTACATATTTCTTTACTGCTTTATATTTTCAGAAAATACAAAAAGATTTTGATTTCTGCTTTATTTTCGACAATCGATATCTGAAATGCTGAGTTTCAAAATCTAAGTAAGCTGATTGTGTTTCTGAAAATAAAATAAGTTCATTAATTTGATACTTGAATTTAATAAAAAAAAATTCAAAAACAGTTTGTGATATCTCCAAGGTCATTAATTTGAACTTGGCTGATAAACTGTGAGGGAGATGGATTCTTTAACACTGCCAAATCTGTAAAGTTTGTTGATAGGGGGAGTGGGTTAGAGAATTTGATTGATAATACGAAAACATTGTATTTATAGATGTTTGAGTGTTGCAGATAGTCCAGATTACGATCCCGAAAGCAGAGTCTAAGGGGGAGTCTGAAGACAAGCTTGAAGCAAAGAAAAGCTTGTAGATGGAAAGCTAGGTGTCGATCCCAAAGCACGGAAGCTTGATGAAAGGGGGAGCCTGAAGCTGATAAAGACTGAAGACTGAGAAGACTCGACACTTAAGACTCGTCAACATCTGAGGGGGAGTCTGTTAGTGCATTCATCTGTCGTCTTCGTCTTACATCGAGTTTGCAGTTCGTTGCGAAGAATGTTCAAGAATGATGTCATGATGACATCACTAAAGCAACATCATCATGACATCATCCTACATAAGACAAAAGCATTTATGGGAGTTTATTTGACAAAGTGATTTCGCTCATGTGACTAGAACTGATTTCGCTTATGTGTCAGGCTTGATTTCACTTTTATGTCAAAGATGTGGTATCGCTTTTGTGTCATGTTCATAAAAGCGGAATCATGTCTACTATATATACCTCATGAGCGAAATCAGAATCAGACATAGTTAGAGGTGTTGTCTTCCGGTGAGCCACGAAGTGCTGCCGAAGTGTCGACAGGTTGTAAACATTGTCCAGATCAATAATATCGACAGTTTAATATGTATACTTGCTGAATTGTACTCGGTTTGTCTGTTTCCGCCGTTCAAACTGAGATAAACTCTTCTACGCGACTCGTTTAGGTCCGAATTCGATCCAACATGAACACTGGTTGGAATCTCGGTCGAAGGGGCTGAACAGGAACCACGGCGATGCCGTCGGTACACGATCGAACAACGACCTCTCCAGTCAGCCAGAAATGCTTGGGTTACGGCATATGCCGACAGCCTGGTAACCCCCTCGTTGTTATCATCTGCAATATGAGAGATGGCAAGATTCTTTGAAGACTCAGGAAGAACTGCTCCATGAACATCTCCGTCTCCGGCAACAGTTCCAGTTTACAAACCGGAAAGAAGAAGCAGATCGTCAGCAGCATCAAATACCTTGAGGATTTCGGAAATCCTCCGACATCGGAATCGTCGCCTAGTCCTCATTTTTTCCAAATTGGGAAAAATATCGACACACTCAAAATAAATATATAGGCCGGGAAGGATTAACGTCAGCATTAAAAGGAGAGCTCGTGATGATTAAGTGTCAAATCACTTCCCTTAGAAATGGCGCTGCCACTGCAATCGTCATATCACATTAAATACTCTCTGACAAAATCCGCACGTATTCCCAAGGCTACAGTTCCGTGGGAAGACAAAGAGGTAATACAAAATACATTTTTCATTATTTGGGTGACGTATAGTCAGCTGCATGATTAACAAGCTTCTCGCCAAATGAATAGTTCAGAATAAAGTAAAAAATGCAAACATCTTCTTCAAGAAGATTTCCATTTTTTCAAAATCAAAATCATGAACAAAAATCTTCCCTAAAAAAGATTCCCCATTTTCGCACCAAAAACTCTACCTCAAGAGCACCCATCTCTCATAGTCCAGTGTTGGTGCACACATCTGTCGTCTTCGTCTTGTATCGAGTCTCGGGTTCGGTGCGGAGCTAATCAAGACATGATGTCATGATGACATCATCTAGGTGACATCATCAATGACATCACATCACAAAAGACAAAATAGAATGTCATATTTACAAAGGTTTCGCTTGAACAGAATATTATATTTTGAGAAGATTTCGCTTGAAGGTTTCGCTTCAAGTATTTCAAGCGAAATCTAGTGTAGTATATATAGGGTTCTTTACTTGTCATTTGTAACGGTTCCAACATTTGTCTACCGAAGTGCTGCCGGTATACCTCTTGACTGTAATCGTTGTTATATCAATATACAAGAGGAATTAAGTGTGAAACAAGCTGTTTACTGATCCGTTTCTTAGTTTCCGCCTCTGAAACGGAGTAGAACTCTTCCAAACGACTCGTTTAGGTCGGAATCCGATCCTACAATTGGTATCAGAGCCAGTGAAGAAGAGTTCTTGTTGATTCAGCCGTAAAATCTGTTTCTACACCTTTCTTTTTCGAAAAATTTTAAACATTTTACGGATAAAATCGGCTGAATTTCTTATATGTTGTGCGTAAACATGATTTAATCAATCCTTGAAAGTTTCAAGTTTAAAATCAGCCTAAATCTTGTATTTTTGTGAAATTTCGCTTCAAGTGTTCGAACATAAGATGACATCAGCAACTGTTTAGACTAGATTTCGCTTGAAAACATCATATTTGCACACGATTTCGCTTGAAGAACTAAGGATTTTGCTTAAATAGTTGAAGCGAAATCGATCTGTTAGAATTCGCTTGAAGTTTGGCGGTGTTTGAAGCGAAACTGTTTCACTTGAAGTTTACCTCGTGTATTGTGAAACCGACCCACCGATTGAAAATTCATAGTGTATTGTGAAAGTATATTGATTTCGAGGTGTCAGTACATCGGGTTGAGTGAACCGTTTGCATAGTTAAACATTGTGAATAACATTCTGTTCGAGGTGTCAGTTTGTTGGAACTATATATCACGAGTCTGCAACATAATTGCTTTAATCAGAATTGCATGTGAAAATTGGTATAGGTGTATTAGTCTTGCATGTGATTAAAACTTAAAGTGTGGTCAAAGCAATTGTCTAACCATTTGAGTTTGTCGGGATAGTGAATTCTATGGTCCAATGAGAATTTAGAATCTATTAAAGTGTCGGCTGTATGCATATTGTTGATACATGTGATCATGTGAATGCATTAGAAGTTCACGTGGGTTGATTATCAAGTTGAGTCGGTTCTCACAAGAAAAAGTCAGTGTCGGTTCGCACAGTGTGATCAGTACGTTGGTCAGTCAGGTCGTAAAGTCTGGTCAGGTTGCGTCAGTTTGTACGGGTCGGAGTTCAAAAGATTTCAAAGGGTCAAGACGTTTGATTTCGATTCGGGTTCTAGAAATCCGCACAGTTGGTCAACGTTCAGCACAGAAAATCACCAGTCTGAGTAACAGTTTGTTTCAATTTATTGAAAAATCTTTAAACTGATTGTGTTTGTGTTTGTTTGAATGTAAAGGTACTTGTCGATTTCTACAAGAGATTCAAGTTGCTAAAAAAAATGGATTCCGAGTTCTACAACGCATTTGCTACACCCTCGAATACTCCAGCTTCAATTACTCAAAACATGAAAGCAGAAAACGAAACAGGAACAATGCAAAAACCCCCGAAGCTTATGGGAATTGAGGAGTATCATGGATGGAAGAATCGCTTTGAGAATTGGGTTCAGGCAAACCATCTGAGAGCTTGGGAAAGCATTGAAACAGCATACATCAGACCACAGACTGCTATGAATGTTGATAAAATTATCTCGGAGTTTTCAGATCAAGAGAGAGAAAGTTATAAAGGAGAGAAAATGATGATAAGTCTGTTGCAGCAAGCTATAACAGAGGATATATTTGTTTTACTTCAGCATGATGGAAATGCGTTTTCGATCTGGAAAGCTCTTGAGAAGAAGTTTGAAGGAAGTACGGAGATGCTCCAGAGTAAAGCAGCGTTACTGAAGAAGGAGTTTGAGTTGTTTACAAGCATGCCTGGTGAGACTACAAAGACTCTCATTGAGAGATACTGCCATCTTGTACGCACCATGTCCCAGTTGAAGATCACTAAAACTCCAGCAGAATGGGTGGAAAAGCTTGCAGATGCTTTACCACAAAAGGAATGGGGTACATATCTCATGATTCTGAAGAATTCTGGACAGTTTAGCAGATTGTCGATTGGTCAGTTTATTGAAAAACTGGAGGCACAAGATCTTGAACAACAGAAGATTGCAAGAATGAATAGTTCAAGTAATCAACAAGACGTCAAATTGTATTACAAAGGAAATATTCAAACTGTTGAAGCAAGTCCAAAGATCCAAACTGCATTTAGTGCTGGAAATCAATCTACTCCAAGCAGTCAAGGATCAGTCAACACAAGTGGGTTCTCAACGGTGAATCCTCCAGGTGTTCAAAGTGTATCTGCTGGAAATGGGCATTCAATTCAGTGCAATGTAGCTCTACATCTTCAAAATGGTCAAAATTATTCTGAAGAAGTTGTTAAGCATCATATGGGATTATTGGTCACTGCATTAGAGTCTTATGAAGGGTTAATTGCCGGAAGAATTGGCAATCCGATGCTCAAAAAGGAAGATTATGACCAAATTGATGCAGAGGAGCTAGAACTGATGGATATTAAATGGGCTTTAGCTAGCGTTTTGAGGAGAGCAGAAAAATTTAGATTGGTTACAGGAAGAACTGATTTCTTGGATGCAAATCTTTCTAATCTTGGATTTGATAAATCTAAAGTTGTTTGTTTTCGTTGCAGGGAGAAAGGTCATTTTAAAAGGGAGTGTAAGAATCAGGAGCCGAGAGGAGCAAAGGAGTCTGCTGGTAAAGATGATTATTATCGGAAGACCATTTATCAGCAAATCACTCATCAACCACATCAACAAAAAGAGCCACAAACAGCTCATGGAAAAATGATCGAGGATGCAAACAAAAAGGCTTACTATGGCATTATGGATCAAGAAGACGAGAAATTGGCTGAAGGATTTAGCTGGGACAAGTACATTCCAGCTGATTCAAATGTTGGAGCGTTTATTGCTCATATTATTCGAAAGCCGGAAATGCTGAAGGAATGGGTGGAAGTGTTATCTGATGAAGAGAAAAGTGAAGATGAAGGATCTGTTTCATCTGAAAACAGTTCGTCAGAGACAAGTGATAGTGATGAAGAAATTGAACAGATTAATATTGAAAAAACTCATTTATCTTCTGATGCTTTTGAATCTTATTTTGCAGATAAATTGAAGAAGCTCAAAGAAAGAAAAGCTGCAAAAGGAATGAAGGAAGTCAAGGTTGTTGAGAAAGTTGTTGAAGTGGAAAAGGTAGTGGAAGTTGAAAAGAGAGTTGAAGTCGAGAAGATTGTTGAAGTCACAAAACCTTGTCTTACATGTTTGGAATCTTGCAAACAATGTGAAGAAAAAGACGCGAGGTTTAGTGATTCAGAGAAGATGAAAGAAAAGTTGTTGTTTGATTTAAAGAATGTGAAAGAATCATACGATGTATTAAATAGAACAGTGAATAGTTTGCAGAAAACTAATTCAGAAAGAGAAGCTGCTTTGAAGATGTTGAATGCAACAATGATGTCGAAGCAGAAAGAGATAAATTTTTACATCGAAGAATGTGCTAAATGGAAGCAAGAGTTGGATGGTGAAAAAGTTGAAAATGAAAGAATTAGACGATTGCTGAGAAGTTATACAAGTTGTGATTACATAATTGATAGAATTTACCCTACTGTTGGAGGTTTCGAGGCGTTTAAAGATGAAGATAAAGACAAGAAATCAAAGAAGAAAACTGATACTGGTAAGAAACAGAGTGTTTGTTATAATAAGTGTCCGCCTCCAATTTGGGAAGGGTATTCGCCTAGAAAACCGAATGAGGAACAAGTCCAAAAGGCAGTCAATCTAAAGTTAGAGTCCGAATTAACCGATGTGTTACCAGACAATATTGATGTCACGTTCACAGCGTCCGACACAGATCATGAGTCAGAACTGATAAAACGAGTGGTCGATCAGGTGTTGGATAAGGATGAGGAGTCAGAGTCAAAGTCCGAGTCCGAAAGTTCGTGTCAGTCAGTCGGGAGTTCGAGTTCGTCCGAAAAGAGTTCAAAGTTGTCGGGAAAACGGGTTTATAGTAAAGAATTTTTATTGTCAAAATCTAATTTGAATGACGAAACATTTGAAGTTGCATATACTTTGAATGATTCTGACAAATTATATTTTGATAAAGAGTTTCCAATTAGAAGTGTTTGTTTTGACATGATTAAAAAGGTTTTCAAAATGACAGAAATTAATATTTCTGAAATTAAAGATTTATATTTTACTGGAAAACCTAAAAAATACTCTTCAAGAGTTCAACAACGGTTAAACAAGAAAAAAGGTTACAATTCTGGTTCTGGTTTTCAAAAGAAACCAAACCACAATAGTAAGCTCAAAAAGAAAGGACTTGGTTTTATTCCACCTGAAAATTATAAAAATGAGAAAATTTCTAAAACAAATACAAAATATGTTGCAGGAACTAGCCCTGAAGAAGAATCAAAAAGCTCATTCTGGAAGCAATCAAACACAGAATTTCTTGCAAAGAAAGTGAAGAATGAAGCTTATCAAAGAAAGGAGACAAGAACCTGTTACAGATGCAATGAAGTTGGTCATATTGCATGGAACTGTCCCCAAGCAACAAAAACAAAACAGGGAGTCTCACAAAAACTGAAAGAAGTTATTGTTGACAAAGCTGAACCACCAACTGAAAGATTCAAAGTATTCAAAAATTCAACATATGAAGTTGGAGAGTGTTCAAAAAGGTTTTACAAGAAAAAGGGAAATCTTGACAACCAAGCTTGGGTTGTTAAGAAATCAGAGGTAAAATCTGGCGATGAATCTGATTCCACAAAGTCAGAGGAGCCACAGGTTGAGATAAAAAGTGAAAACTCAGTGACTCTAATGGATGATGTTCATTTTCCACCATTGAGAGCTGAGAATTTTAAATCAAAGGTTGGAAAAGTTGAAATTTCAAATCAATTTTATTCTGATAAGAATGAATTTGATGTTGAGAAAGTTTTTAATGGAAACGTAAAAAGGATGATTGGTAAAATGATTGATGGGAAGGTTAAAGGGGTAAAGGAGTTTTATGCTACAAAGAAGGCAACTTATAGCCCAACCCCTAGTGAAGTTGAGAAGGCTACACCCAAGGCTGGTCAGGCTTGGGTGGATATTTTCTTTCACTGAAAAACCTGACTTGCCGGAGCTCCCAGGTTGGTAAGAGTGGAGCAGGAATCGGCATCATTCTTTATATCAGATTTGATTGTGTTTATTTACAAGTGGTGGAAAGAGGTTTTAAACGTCAAGTGGTAAATCAAGGACATTAAATTGTACTTGATTTTCTACAAATGATTGAGGAACGATATGATGAACCCCTAACTTTACAAGTGGTAAAATCAACAAAACTTATTTTCCGGAAAAATCATTTTGGTTAAAACAAACTTAAGTGTTTTGAAATCATTATGAGAAAATAGTTTTGTGTAAGGGGGAGTTCTGATTGTTTATGCCAGGTGGATGGCGAATTGAGGTGTTTTGATATCGGTTGTCATTTTATTGTACAGTTTACTTTCAAATTTCCTAAAATGTGTTTG
Source organism: Helianthus tuberosus (assembly GCA_030545235.1). Taxonomy (NCBI): domain Eukaryota; kingdom Viridiplantae; phylum Streptophyta; class Magnoliopsida; order Asterales; family Asteraceae; genus Helianthus; species Helianthus tuberosus. Next base: position 39,729 of record JARYGA010050904.1, on the reverse strand, counting down.
CATTTTAGGGGGAGTAGAAAATTTCAGAAAATCCAAAAACATTTGAAAATTTGAAAAAGCCAAAAACATGATAAAATTCAAAAATGAGTTTCGTTGTGAATAGAGGAAATGATAGTACATCAGTGGACTGTCACAACATGCTAAAGAAATGTAAAGTAAAAATGTGATAAACGGTCTCACTGTGGATATGCCAGTAGGTTTTTGCACATTTAGTAGATTGTGACGAGATATAAACCTAAATTTCAAACTTGCTTAATTCGTGGGTAACATCTCTTGGATATATAGGTAACCCCTGAAATCTTGTTTGAAAGGTCCCTTATTCTGAGATACTAGGTCTTTATGCTCAGTGATATCTGGGGTATTATCCCGGGACTTCTGCTGAAAGAAATTTCTGACCTAGTCCCCGGATAATGCTTTCTGCAAATGCTTGAAACATAGCATCGCCCTCAGCAAGTTGATGAAACAATAAAATTGATAGTCGCTGCTGTTGTAATGCAAAAGATCCTCTAAAGGGGACTCACCAAAAGTCGAAGCCGTCATCTCTCTGCGTATCGAAAGATCGACCTGAGCTCTCACGGCCCTCGTACTATAATTTATTCCCCTGACAGATATCATCTGTGGTATACTCACCTGTAAGACTGAATATTGGGATCTGGATACGGGAGTATATTCAAGTAGTGGGACACACGGATAAGTTTAAGTCTCTTAAAACATTAATATCATATCTCGGATCAGTTGAACTTTGTGTGAGAATTTAAGTGGATCAGTATACTGACAATCTAAGTGAATCGTTTAGAACTTAAAATGAAATGAAGCTTAACGGTGTTGGTAATTTGTCTCAAAAACTGATATGATCCTCTTGCACGAACTCACAAAAATATTGTATGTAAATAGTTCATTTCTGTATTTTATTTCTGTTATTTCAAAATCCAAAAAGATTTTCGGTGTGTTTTAGCATAAACTTTTGAAAAATTCAAAAAGATTTTCGACAACTGGTGTTGGAAAGCTGATTTTCAAAATTCCGAGTGCTGAATATGACGAACAGGTTTGGGAAAGTTTGTTTGAAGAGGTTTGAAATGAAAATGATCATTGTTAATGTTTGATTGTATATTGATTGGAGAAGGATCAGTGTTGGTGCATGAAATTTGATAAAATGTTAAATTCTTGTGAATCTTATTTTTGGGTAGAGGATGTGCAGGATAGCAGATAGAGTGCCAGGTTCCGATACCTGAGGATTCTGAAATTCTGTAAAAGCCAGACTACGATCCCAGCATGTTTTGAGGGGGAGTCTGTTAGAGAGAGAGAGAATTGGAGATAGAATAGAGCCAGGTAGAGATCCTGAAGAAAGCTCAAAGGCTGATAAAGACTGAAGATTAAGAAGACTCGACACTTAAGACTCGTCAACATCTGAGGGGGAGTCTGTTGGTGCACACACCTGTCGTCTTCGTCTTGTATCGAGTCTCGGGTTCGGTGCGGAGCTAATCAAGACATGATGTCATGATGACATCATCTAGGTGACATCATCAATGACATCACATCACAAAAGACAAAATAGAATGTCATATTTACAAAGGTTTCGCTTGAACAGAATATTATATTTTGAGAAGATTTCGCTTGAAGGTTTCGCTTCAAGTATTTCAAGCGAAATCTAGTGTAGTATATATAGGGTTCTTTACTTGTCATTTGTAACGGTTCCAACATTTGTCTACCGAAGTGCTGCCGGTATACCTCTTGACTGTAATCGTTGTTATATCAATATACAAGAGGAATTAAGTGTGAAACAAGCTGTTTACTGATCCGTTTCTTAGTTTCCGCCTCTGAAACGGAGTAGAACTCTTCCAAACGACTCGTTTAGGTCGGAATCCGATCCTACAATTGGTATCAGAGCCAGTGAAGAAGAGTTCTTGTTGATTCAGCCGTAAAATCTGTTTCTACACCTTTCTTTTTCGAAAAATTTTAAACATTTTACGGATAAAATCGGCTGAATTTCTTATATGTTGTGCGTAAACATGATTTAATCAATCCTTGAAAGTTTCAAGTTTAAAATCAGCCTAAATCTTGTATTTTTGTGAAATTTCGCTTCAAGTGTTCGAACATAAGATGACATCAGCAACTGTTTAGACTAGATTTCGCTTGAAAACATCATATTTGCACACGATTTCGCTTGAAGAACTAAGGATTTTGCTTAAATAGTTGAAGCGAAATCGATCTGTTAGAATTCGCTTGAAGTTTGGCGGTGTTTGAAGCGAAACTGTTTCACTTGAAGTTTACCTCGTGTATTGTGAAACCGACCCACCGATTGAAAATTCATAGTGTATTGTGAAAGTATATTGATTTCGAGGTGTCAGTACATCGGGTTGAGTGAACCGTTTGCATAGTTAAACATTGTGAATAACATTCTGTTCGAGGTGTCAGTTTGTTGGAACTATATATCACGAGTCTGCAACATAATTGCTTTAATCAGAATTGCATGTGAAAATTGGTATAGGTGTATTAGTCTTGCATGTGATTAAAACTTAAAGTGTGGTCAAAGCAATTGTCTAACCATTTGAGTTTGTCGGGATAGTGAATTCTATGGTCCAATGAGAATTTAGAATCTATTAAAGTGTCGGCTGTATGCATATTGTTGATACATGTGATCATGTGAATGCATTAGAAGTTCACGTGGGTTGATTATCAAGTTGAGTCGGTTCTCACAAGAAAAAGTCAGTGTCGGTTCGCACAGTGTGATCAGTACGTTGGTCAGTCAGGTCGTAAAGTCTGGTCAGGTTGCGTCAGTTTGTACGGGTCGGAGTTCAAAAGATTTCAAAGGGTCAAGACGTTTGATTTCGATTCGGGTTCTAGAAATCCGCACAGTTGGTCAACGTTCAGCACAGAAAATCACCAGTCTGAGTAACAGTTTGTTTCAATTTCGCTTCCGCATGATTAATATCCAGACTTGGATAAAAATAACTTCTCTGATACCATACAATGGACATAAAGAAGAGCCACACAGGATTACAACTGTATTCTTCTAGAAGGCTCCATCGTGCACCACTAGTCGGTTATAACCGAATGGCCCGAGGCATCATCCCAGGCTCTCCCGAAGTCACGATGATGGCACGGAATTGAAGAGAAATCTGCACTTGCCCACTTTCCACGTGGCAAAACCCCAGCTGTTAATCGAGATCACGATCCGTGTGCTTACACACTCGTTAGTGATTAACAGTGGGAAAAAATAACCGCTTACGGAAAAAGCACTTTCTGTCAAATTTTCATCAACAGGTTTTCCCGCCCAAACTTCGGCTATAAATAGAAGGATTATTCAGGTATAATCCTCAAGTTACATTCGCTTCACTTTCACTTCTTCTTCATCAAAACCTGTACTTATTCTCACGCCGGAGGGTGGTCACGGAGAGAACCCCCATTCTCCCCGTGGCGAGTCTAACGGCTGTTGTTTTGCAGTGATTGTTAGAGGAAGAAGATCATTCACCCACGAGTCGAACGAGAAGATTTAACCCCTTTTATGCAGATTCAAACCCCTGGTTCAGTTGATCCCGGTCAATTAAACCAGTGTTTCTTCAAGCATAGATCGATTTTAGAAAAACATGTAGCGCCTTGCAATTGATCAAACAAATCGTCGATTTGGGGTAAAGGATAGCGATTCTTGATAGTAAGCTTGTTGAGTTCCCTATAATCGATGCACATGCGGAACGATCCATCCTTCTTTTTCACGAAAAGGACACGTGCGCCCCATGGAGATGTGCTAGGGCATATGAAGCCATTATCTGCTAGGGCGTATGAAGCCTTTATTAAGTAATTCTTGGAGTTGGCTAGATAGTTCACTCATTTCGGATGGTGCGAGGCGATAAGGAGCTTTAGCGGCAGGGTTCGCTCCAGGAATGAGGTCAATACGGAAATCGATATCGCGAGACGGGGGTAGACCAGGTAAATCATCAGGAAAGACATTAGGAAAATCACGAACCACAAGTACCTTTTCCATTGCTTTCTTTTCCTTCTCCGCTACAAAGATGTGTGCCAAGAAAGTCATGTATTCCTTTCGGAGATACTTGCTTGCTTGTATGCACGACATGAGTTTCAGTTCCTTCGAATATATTTCACCATAGACACAGAGTTGATCACCGTTTGAAAGAGAGAAACGGATCATCTTTCCGAAACAAACGACTTCAGCATGGTTTTCACAAAGAAAATCCTTGCCTAGTATGATATCAAAACTACCAAATTGCATCGGGATAAGATCGATCAGGAAAACGTGATTCTTGAGTTTGAGAGTACAATCACGGAGAACAGAGTTGATGGTGATGGTCCTTCCGGTGGCAATTTCTACGTTAAACGTCGTTGGGAGGTCAACGCGTTTACGGTTTAGGAGCTTATCGAATTCAAACGACACAAAACAGTTATCAGCTCCAGTATCAAATAAACACGAAGCATAAATACCGTTAACAAGGAATGTACCGTTGACAACATTATTGTCAGTCTGAGCCTCGCGGATGTTGATGTTGAAAGTTCGTCCACGGGCGGCTTGTTGCGGTTACTGCTGCTGCTGTTGCGCCTGTTGATGCTACTGCTGCGGTGGTTGCTGCGGTTCTTGTTTCACCACACGGTTCGGGCAGACGTTTGCAAAGTGGTTAGGGTCACCACAAGCATAGCAAGCTCGTGCATGGGCAGCGGGAGCAGGAGCTGTTTGGTTACCCTGGTTAGCAAGGGGTTGAGCAGGTGGTACTGGAGCAGGTGGTACTGGAGCAGCTTGAGCTTGTTGACGTGGGTCAGTGCGACAGTTCGCTGTGAAGTATCCATAGAGATTGCTGTGGACACAGAAACGGCAAACTATCCCAGTTGGGTGATGATAGGTGCAAGTAGGGCAGAGAGGATGAGGACAAGTGTACGCACGCTTAGCAGGTGGTGCATTGGTCATAGGTGTTGTAACTTGACGGTTCTGATTGTTAGCGGGTTGGACAGGAACAGCCTTGAGAGGAGCGGCGGTAGTAGTGTAGTTCTTGTTGTTGTTACCCTTGCGCTTGCGATTCTGACATGAGGATTTTGAAACTTGTGATGCTGCAGTGTCGGTAGTGGGAGCGAGAGTAGCGGTTGCTTGATTCAGACTCTTGGTTGAGGTTTTGAAATAACCAGCCAGAACTCGTTTATCATTGATCTCAGCTGCGAGTTGGTAAGTTTCCTCAATGGTAGCAGGTTTAGCTGCCTGAACAAAATCAGCTACACTGTCAGGTAGAGCTCGAATGTACTTCTTGATCATGATATTTGGTGATGTCACTTGATCAGGACAGATGATACTGAGCTACTTGAAGCAAGCGGTGAGACCAGCTTTGTCACCTCCTTCTTGTTTGATATGCCAGAATTCATTCTCCAACTTTTGAACCTCATGAGGAGGACAAAACTCCTTCATCATAAGCTCCCTGAACTCTTCCCATGAAAGTCCGTAAGCTGCATCATTACCGCGCCTGTTGCACTCCACAGTCCACCAGTCCAGAGCCCCGGACTGAAAAACTCCAGTATCATTAACAGTACGCAGATTATCTGGGCATCCGCTTTGCCTGAAGGTGACTTCGATGGCGTCAAACCACTGGAACATGGCGCTGGGTCCATCTTCACCTGTGAAGTTAGCAGGACCACAGGCCTTGAATTGCTTAAAGCTGAAAGGTGCTTTCGGAGAGTCGCTCTTTGATTAAAAAGAGGAGCTGCTCTTCACCTCATTGATCTCGCTCACGATCTGAGGTATGACTTTAGCCGTTTCCTTGGCAACCAGTGAAGTGATTCGCTTATCGGCATGGTTACGGCGAGCTGCGCGAGAAGTGTGCGATCCAAATGACGACATTGTCTGCAGTAGACATCGTCATAGGATTCAGACAAGATTCAATTATATTGGGTTTAGATAATAGTTTAGCGTTTAACCATCATACTATTATTATTACTCCATAAAGCACAGCAACACGTCTAACACGTAGGCACCTAGTCACGTAGGCACATATTCCACATAAGCACGTAAGCACATAGGCACACAGGAGCACGTAATCGACGTAAGCACATATTTTGCACGTATTCACCTTCCTATTTTGCACGTATTCACCTACATATTTTGTATGTATTCACCTATCTTTCTCAGTTGCATGATGTGATCGAGAGTTGCGAGTGTGAGTAGCGATAGCGAGTAGCGTTGCGAGTAGTATAGCATACGAGTGTTCATAGTTTGTCTACGATTAGTTTCGGGTTGCGAAGCAGTGTGTGTTGTGCGCGTGTTGCAGAGAGTGAAGTGAGTAGTCTTCAAAATTGAGACATAAACATATAAACACATAAAATCGATAACTCATAAAATCAGCGATTGCGGGCTTGAATCGAAATTAGAGCATCTTGGGTGTTAGACATCGACTACCCAAAGTGATTCGACTATCCTCAACGAGTTCGAGTACACGTTATGGCCTAACAGACTGTGCTCTCGCTGAATATGGCGAACGGCGCTCATCCTTTCGGCTTCTACGTGACTCGGGTTGTTGGAATCCATCGAGACTTTGGTGAGAGTTTTGTAAAAATCCAAGTAGAGAGTGGAACAGGTCATTAAGATGCGGGTTTCATGTAACATCTGTGCTTGTAATCATAGTGAACAGTTCACTTATCAATAAAACAATGTTATTTGATCCCAATGTTTGTTTTGTTATGTTTTACATTTTTCAAGTTTTGACTTTTATTCAATTTCAAACTCTACATCGCTTTCTGGAGAATTATACGCAAACTGATGCGTAAACGTAATCAGTTTAATGCGAAAAATACTCCGGAACATCAACATATACTTAACATACCTTAAATAACCTTTATATAACTTAGAAATAAGTTTTGAAGGCTTTGGTATGTCAAAAACAAGTTAATTCGCTTACAGGGACTAAACTTGACAAACTTCGAAAGTATGCCAATTTGAACTGTAACGAACATTCCGGAACATGTCCATAAGTTAAACATAACATAAATATCCTTCACATAGCTTAGAAATAGGCTTTGAGGGGTTCGGTGTGCTAAAATAAACTTTTGGCTCATTCAGGGACTAAAAGTGTCAAAAAGTGCACAAGTTTGCATTTTCGCGCATAACTTACGTTCTGAATACATTCGGACATCCAAAAATTTATGTAAGCACTAAAATATTTTATTTTAGTGTTCGGCATAAGAAAAATCCATTCGTTGCGTCATTTAGATCGTTTTTCGCGCTAGTGCGCATTCCGTCGTAATTAAGCGAACACCGCGTTCGTACGACCAAACGAACCAACACCCGGCATATTTTTGAGCATGTTTCATGTCCACAATGATTAGGAAACATTTTAGGGCCTTAAAGTTGGCTTTACGGGCCTTAGAAGTGTCGAAAATGGCTTAAACACGTGCAGGGACTGAAACTGTAAATTCTGAAACTTGTTGCTGATCAGACGAGGCCAGGCGGCCCGCCTCAGTTTCTGTACATCCCCACGCGGCCCGCATCCGACTTCCTGACCAGATTAACTGCATTTAACAGCAGTTTGCAGCTGGTTGATCCACCACCACACATTCTAAAATGCTTAGTCAGCTGATAAGGATCAATTTGATCTACCATAAGGTCTCGACACTTGTACGGGTGGGATTAAGGCACGTTTTCCATGAAACGATCTTAACGGTGGACCGAATACTATAAATACCCCACCCCCCATGCTTCAAAATCACTAGAATTTTGATTTGAGAAACTCTAAGTTGAAACCTTTGTTTCATACCTGAGATTTTTGAATCAAGATTAGCATTCGGGGACCCTTCGTAAGTATTCTTTCGTTCTTTTCCTTATTTTATTGCTTTTCGAGTCCGAAAGTCAAACTTTGTTTGACTTTCAGCGTTGACCAGCTTATGGTTAATGCAAAGTTCGTTTGAACTTCGCAACGTGATTGTAATCACGATGGTTATAGTCCCTTGGGACTATGCCTACTGATTACCACGTTGTCTAGGGTCGTAGGGTAAGCGATCTAATAAATCGCTTATACCTTCGAACCCGACCCAGTTTGGTAGATCATTAGGATCCGACCAAATATTTTAGGTGACCATAGTAGGTAGGGAATAACCTTCCGAGGTTATACCCTATGGTCACATCGTTTAAGTAGTTGTTTGATAGGTAGTTTATATGCCTTAGGTAAATTACCAGAATACCCTTTTCATGTATAATTGGTAATTTAGCATATGTAACCTAAACTTTTGTCACATAATTGATTATGTAACATGTTTAGGCATATAACACTTGTCATAGGACTAGTTAGGCGGTCCGAACGCGTTTCACGCGCACGACGCGTTAAAGTAGCATAAGCTTCCTAAACGGGTCGTAATTGTCACACCCCCAAAATCCACCTGCGGAGTACTACCGCTTGGAGGCGTGACTGACCAGGATCCAGCCACCAATCATATTGAACAAGCATTTAAGTAGTTATAAAAATCCAACCAATACAATTGGTGTTCAAACAAAACATAGTTAAGTTGCAAGCGGAAGCATAAGTCTTAAATCAAAACATAAGTTTAATTGTCTCATAGTTTAACATGGCACACAGTCGTCCATGTCCCACAACGATCCTCCTCCATGCAAGCTCCAGCTTAAGAACCTAAGGACCTGCAAAGCATGTAGTAACGAGTCAACAACAAGTTGAGTGAGTTCACGGTTGGGTGTTCGTTTTAAGTTGTTTCGAAAACAGTTTCCTTTAGCTGGCATCCTGCCGTGGGGGTTACCCCATAGTTAAAAACGTGACTTGTTTATTCCCGGTTACTCTGGCAATCCAGCCGTGGGGGCTACCCCGTGTTAGTTATCTGGCATTTCGGCCGTGGGGGCTACCCCATGTATCTACTAGACTCGTTACCATATCGACTACTGACGCTAGTCATGTTATGTGCCCTTAGCGTCGGTGTCTATCATCACCGACGTGCCATAGTCCATTAGTTCACGCCCGTCCTCTGCGGCACGGTGTGAGGTTTGTCAAACCTAAATAGCGCTATCTAACTAATGACCCTCTCGCCATTGGCCCGGCGATTAAGTCGATATAAAAATGAGGGACTTCATGATAGAGTTTTGGTCTAGCACGAGTTATCTGTCCGTGAGGACGAGGAATTACATTCCTGACCATTGCTGTCCTACCCAAGGAGGACGAGGAACCCAGTTCCTTAACCCCAATTCCCGACCCCTGGGAATCCCATGCTTTGTAGAGGGTGTGAACTCACCTTGGTTTGCTCGGTAGAAACACAGAAAAGTCAAACAAGCAATGTTGTGGCTACTCACGTCCTATCATAGTTGTATCATACAATCAGGTTCGTATTCAAGTAGTACACGTATGTTCTACACGTATGCTAGCACGTTGCATGCTGTTCATCCATAGCAGCCCAAATAATCATTCAAAATTAACAGTACGTATGAGGTCCGTGTAGTAGGCCCAAAGGTCTGGCCCAATCAATTAAGTCCGAACTGAGGTGCAAGCCCAAACAGCGTATATCTGCGTATTGTCTCGAGTCGCAACTAGGCGTTTGCGACTCGCAACCTGAGTCGTAATCGTGGTTTCGGTTCGTGCTGCTTTGGTTACGAGTCGCAACTGGACTCGCAACAGTGGTTTCGAGTCATAAGGTTGGTGTGCTGATCAGGTGTGGTTTCGAGTCGCAACCAGATGTTTGCGACTCGCAACCGATGTCGCAATCGGGAGATTTCGACTCATCATGCACTGGTTTCGAGTCGCAACTGGCGGTTTCGGTTGGACAGGAGCTGATTCGGAACAGTGTACTATCCAATGAGAATTTGATTTCAGGAAACGGTTTGTACTATCCACTTAAACATGTTTGTTTGTCTAGCAATTTACCAAAATGGATCAAACACATCAGATTTCAAATATTCAAGCATGTTCATATGATATTCAAGCTGTTCTTCACATGTTCATCAATATTCATATAAGCTTCAACCCAACAAGAAATCATGATCAACAACCTATCAACACTAATATGCACCGTATGATATCTACACAATGAATCGTCCAATCGTGCACATACCACAGCCGATTACAAGCATACAGTTTCCATTCATAAATCATTCCAACTTGTACCAACATCCAAACCCTATGAAGCCGATAACACTCATACATAAGCACACATTATTCATCCTATCATAACCAACACATTATCATGTAATCATCATTAACCGAATGTAATTACATAACATAAAACATTTATGAATCGACTACTTGAACACTAATTCATCATGTATTGTAGACTAGTCCTTGTGTAACATCATGTAAGTCACAACATCATCAAGCATACAACTAACTAGTAAAAATCATATCATCCACACTATCATTTAACAATAAACATCACAAGGACACTAACCGGTTGAGTTTTCAAGGGAAGTCTTAGGCTTGAATCCGAGAGCTCTTGTGGTCACCGATTTGATCCGAGAGTGAGGGAGAGGAAGTGTTGTGGTTTAAGGTTTAATGGTTTCTAGAGAGAGAGTAGGGGAGTGTGTGTGTCCAAGAAAATGGCAAAGATGGCTAACAACCGGATTAAATACTAGCTTCAAGTGCACCCTAATGGGCTTTCAAAATAGGCTAAGTGTGTATGTGTGTGCGGCCCAACCGGCCCGTATGTTATACTAGTTCACTCGAGACCACATGGTCTCGAGTCGGGTTCATGTTGTCTCGGTTCATAAACACATATATCGCATACATACAAGCACACAAAAATAACACATAATCACATAAGGTTCATTTGTCATTATCACGTAAGTTAACTAGCCACACGTTTAAGCATACATGAAAGGTTCTAAATTTCGAGTTGTCACATCATCCCCAAGTTGAAAGAAATTTCGTCCCGAAATTTGGTAGGCACTCACTGAGGAAGCTAGTTAAGTTGTATGGTTTTCCTGGTTTTCCTGGGGTGTCACATCCACCCCCCGTTGATCTGGAATTTCGTCCCGAAATTCCGTAGCTTCGGCCTCAGTAGTGGGTGTACTGTTTGCGAACAGCTGGGGATACTTTTGTTTCATCTGATCTTCGCGCTCCCAGGTGAACTCTGGGCCGCGACGTGAGTTCCAACGAACTCGAACGAGAGGTATTCTGGTGCTCTTGAGGACCTTAACATCCCGGTCCATGATCTCGACTGGTTCCTCGACGAATCGTAACTGCTCGTCGATAGTGAGCTCCTTCAAAGGAACTACGTGGGTCTCATCTGACGGACACTTCTTCAGATTCGACACGTGAAAAAAACGTTGTGAACTGCACCGAGTTCCGCTGGTAAGTTTAGTCTGTAGGCCACCCTGCCTATTTTCTCAATGACCTCGAAAGGTCCAACGTATCGTGGGTTAAGTTTGCCGCGTTTACCAAAACGAACCACACCCTTCCAGGGTGAAACTTTGAGTAGTACCCGCTCCCCAACCTGGAGCTCAAGTGGTTTCCGGCCCATGTCGGCGTAAACTTTCTGACGTTCGCGAGCTGCCATCATGCGTTTTCGTATTTGAGCAATTTGTTCGGTTGTATCTACCACATATTCTGGACCAGTGATCTGACTACCCCCCACCTCTGCCCAACAAAGAGGTGACCGGCATTTACGTCCGTACAATGCCTCAAACGGGGCAGCTTTAATGCTGGTGTGGTAGCTGTTGTTGTACAAGAATTCCACAAGTGGCAGATGCTTTTCCCAGCGGTTGCCAAAGTCGATTACACATGCACGAAGCATGTCTTCTAAGGTTTGAATGGTGCGCTCGGACTGCCCGTCCGTCTGAGGGTGATACGCTGTGCTCATGTCTATTCGTGAGCCGAAGGATTTGTGCATTGCTTGCCACAGCTCTGAAGTAAAACGTGCATCTCGATCTGAGATAATGGAGGTGGGCACTCCGTGCCTCGAAACAACTTCCTTGAGGTATATTTCTGCAAGAGTGGAGAATTTATCTGTCTCCTTGATAGCCAGGAAGTGTGCAGATTTTGTAAGTCGATCCACGATCACCCAAATAGTATCGTTTCCGCGCTGGGATCTAGGTAGGCCAGTAACAAAATCCATGGAAATTTGCTCCCATTTCCATTGAGGTATCTCTGGTTGTTGGAGTAGGCCTGATGGTTTCTGGTATTCCGACTTGACTCTCGCACAAGTCAAACACTTGCTGACGTAGGTTGCTATGTGGGCCTTCATGCTAGGCCACCAGTACGTAGTTTTGATGTCGTGGTACATTTTGTCCGATCCAGGATGTACCGAGTAGCGAGACTTGTGTGCTTCGTCCATCACAAGCTCTCGTAGGTTGCCATAGAGTGGGACCCAAACGCGTCCCGTTACGTAGTAAGCGCCGTCTTCCTTCTGCTCTAAGCGTTGCCTTGATCCGCGTAGGGCTTCAGCCCTGACGTTTTCTGGTTTCAGTGCTTCTATCTGAGCAGCTCGTATTTGGGAAGGGAGACTAGAGTGGATCGTGAGTTGTAAAGCTCGCACGCGCTTAGGCGCAGTGTCCTTCCGACTGAGGGCGTCGGCCACAACATTGGCCTTGCCCGGGTGATACCTGATTGAGCACTCGTAGTCATTCAGTAGCTCGACCCATCGTCGTTGTCGCATATTCAGTTCTTTCTGCTTGAAGATATGCTCGAGGCTCCTGTGGTCGGTGTAGATGGCGCACTTGGTACCATACAGGTAATGCCGCCACAATTTAAGTGCAAAAACAACAGCTCCCAACTCTAAATCGTGCGTCGTGTAGTTCTTTTCATGAACCTTGAGTTGGCGTGAGGCGTAGGCTATAACTTTATCTCGTTGCATCAACACGCAACCAAGACCCTGAATTGATGCGTCGCAGTAGACCACAAAGTCGTCTGTGCCTTCCGGCAAGGAAAGGATTGGTGCGCTACAAAGTCTATCCTTTAGGTGTTGAAATGCCAACTCCTGTGCATTTCCCCCAGCGATAAACAACGCCCTTCTGCGTTAGTGAGGTGAGAGGCTGTGCAATCTTAGAAAAATCCTTTATGAATCTCCGGTAGTATCCCGCCAAACCCAAGAATTGGCGAATTTCCTTTGGTGTACGAGGTGCAGGCCAGTTCTTAATCGAGTCTATCTTGGATGGATCAACATGAATCCCATCCTTGTTCACCACGTGGCCTAGGAAATGGACTTCTCGAAGCCAGAAGTCACATTTCGAGAACTTTGCATAAAGCTGTTCTGTTCGAAGGAGTTCCAGAATAAGTCGCAGATGTTGCTCGTGTTCCTCTCGACTCTTAGAATAGATCAGGATGTCGTCGATGAAGACTATAACGAACTTGTCCAGGTAAGGCTTGCACACTCGGTTCATCAAGTCCATGAAAACCGCAGGTGCGTTTGTCATCCCAAAAGGCATGACCAAAAACTCATAGTGCCCGTATCGAGTTCTGAAAGCTGTTTTGGAGACGTCCTCTTCCCGGACTCTCAGCTGGTGATAACCTGATCTCAAATCGATCTTCGAATAGTAGCTCGACCCTTGCAGCTGGTCGAACAAGTCGTCGATACGCGGTAGAGGATAACGATTCTTCACCGTCACCTTGTTGAGTTCTCGGTAGTCGATGCACATTCTGAATGTACCGTCCTTCTTCTTTACAAATAATACTGGAGCTCCCCAGGGCGATGAGCTGGGACGAATAAAACCCTTATCCAGGAGCTCTTGTAGTTGCGTAGAGAGTTCCTTCAACTCTGATGGGGCTAAACGATAAGGTGCACGAGCTATAGGTGCAGCTCCAGGAGCTAGTTCAATCTGAAACTCGACTTGGCGATGAGGCGGAAGACCAGGTAATTCCTCAGGAAATACCTCTGGATAATCGCGTACAACTGGAAAGTCTTCTAGCTGCTTCTCTTTTTCTGAGGTGTCAGTAACGAGAGCCAAAATGGCAGTGTGGCCCTTTCGCAAGCACCTTTGGGCCTTAAGGAGAGAAATGACGTTCTCAACAGCACTCCTCTTGTCGCCACGAATTATGAGAGGTTCACCACCGGAACCTGGAATACGGACAACCTTCTCGTTGCAAAAATTTCTGCTCGGTGTTGGGATAACCAATCCATCCCAATGACAACGTCGAAACTACCCAAAACGATAGGAATGAGGTCGATAGAGAAGGTCTGGTCAGCGAGAATAAGTTTACAACCCTTGACTACGTGTGTGGCTTCTAAACTCTTACCATTTGCTAGCTCTACGATGTGCTTATTGTTCAAGGGTGTTGGAATACGCTTAAGCATTTGACTAACATGTAGCTAGTATCGACATCCGAATCAATTAAAAACTGTAACATAAAAGTCGTCGAGAAGGAACTTACCCGCCACAATATCGGGGTCGTTCCTTGCTTCACCTTGGCCAATCACGAACGCCCGCCCCCGGGCCCCATTGTTGTTGTTGTCGCGTTTCTGCCTCATCTGCGGACAGTTCCTCTTAAGATGGCCTTCAGCCCCACAACGGAAACACCCCTTTTTGCTACCCTGCTGCTGCTGGTTTCGGTGTGCAGGGTATGGGCTCCTGCAATCTCTAGCCACATGTCCCGTCTTCTTGCACCGATGGCAACACGATTCCACACATGACCCGGTGTGGTGTTGATGGCATTTCGGCTTATTCCCAAGGTATCCCCCTTGATTTTGGTAGTTCAGCCCCTGCTGTACGAGTTTCCCGTGCGGGTCCTGTTGTATAGGGCCACGACCTTCACTCTGGTGATCACCCCAAATATGCTTGGTGTTAATAAGAGCATTTGCATTGGAGGGGTTGCGCTTGGGTAACTTGCCCTCTTCCACTGCCTGATCAGTGAGCTGGTGCGCCAAACGAACGACTTGTTGGATTGTGGAAAAGTTGGCCGCAATAACGGACCCTCGGATTTCTGGGGCTAAGCCTCTGAGGTAGAGCTCGATTCGTCTAGAAATGGGTTGTGACAAGTTAGGACATAAGGCAGCCAAATCGTTGGACCTTTTCGTGTACGCTTCGATCTCTGATCCTTCCATTTTCAAGCCAAAGTACTCTACTTCAAGTTTGAGGATGTCGTCCGGATGACAGAATTCTTCCTTGATCAAATCCTTGAAGTCGCTCCAGGGGGTGGCATTCGCATCTGCTAATCCGAGCATCTGAACTTGTGTGTTCCACCAAGAATACGCTTTCCCTTGCAAGGTACCAGCAGCGTACTCTACTCGCTTACTGGTAGGGCTTTCACTTTCTTCGAATGCCGATTCGATCCTGCGAATCCAGTGTAGGAGACCTATCGCTCCCTCGGTGCCACTAAAGGTACTAGGTCGACAGTCCATAAAGGTTTTGAAAGTGCACGCGGGTGGCTGAACGTGTTGACCTATCGTAGGTGAAAGAAAAGACAGAGTTTAACACAAAGGTTGGTTCACGAGAGTAGGATCCTAAAGATCCTAGAATGAGTTCGGACTGCAGGATATACCTCCTGCGTGTGCAGCTGCAAGTGCTGCGGCAACTCGTTCGTTGATCAGAGCCGTCAACTGGGCTTGTGTCAGGTTAACGCGTCCAGACATGATCTTCATATCAAGAGTAATACGAGTGAGGGAGGTTCGCGAAAGTACAATGATAGGATAGAGTAAGCACGTACGTGTTCAAGCAACAGTAGTTACACTAACCAAGCATACCATAAGCAATGTACTATGTATCTAACAAGTAGGTAATATATACACAGATCATATCACCTAGAATGTCGAGCCTTGCATGTGGAGTGAAGCATCGTTGTGGACCGTTGAGCACTGTACAGGTTATAGTCTGGTTTTAACAAAAACGTTTTCCCCTCTATTAAAACCAAGTTCACTATAACCAATGGCTCTGATACCAATCTGTCACACCCCCAAAATCCACCTGCGGAGTACTACCGCTTGGAGGCGTGACTGACCAGGATCCAGCCACCAATCATATTGAACAAGCATTTAAGTAGTTATAAAAATCCAACCAATACAATTGGTGTTCAAACAAAACATAGTTAAGTTGCAAGCGGAAGCATAAGTCTTAAATCAAAACATAAGTTTAATTGTCTCATAGTTTAACATGGCACACAGTCGTCCATGTCCCACAACGATCCTCCTCCATGCAAGCTCCAGCTTAAGAACCTAAGGACCTGCAAAGCATGTAGTAACGAGTCAACAACAAGTTGAGTGAGTTCACGGTTGGGTGTTCGTTTTAAGTTGTTTCGAAAACAGTTTCCTTTAGCTGGCATCCTGCCGTGGGGGTTACCCCATAGTTAAAAACGTGACTTGTTTATTCCCGGTTACTCTGGCAATCCAGCCGTGGGGGCTACCCCGTGTTAGTTATCTGGCATTTCGGCCGTGGGGGCTACCCCATGTATCTACTAGACTCGTTACCATATCGACTACTGACGCTAGTCATGTTATGTGCCCTTAGCGTCGGTGTCTATCATCACCGACGTGCCATAGTCCATTAGTTCACGCCCGTCCTCTGCGGCACGGTGTGAGGTTTGTCAAACCTAAATAGCGCTATCTAACTAATGACCCGCTCGCCATTGGCCCGGCGATTAAGTCGATATAAAAATGAGGGACTTCATGATAGAGTTTTGGTCTAGCACGAGTTATCTGTCCGTGAGGACGAGGAATTACATTCCTGACCATTGCTGTCCTACCCAAGGAGGACGAGGAACTGTAGGATCGTGAAACGACCTAACGAGTCGATCAGAAGAGTGCTCAGACCGAATCAAAGGCGGAATTCATTGATTCGGTCTTCGTTTAGCTTGTATTCACTATTAATTGTCTCGTTTATTAATCTCTGAACGTTTACAGGACTGGAGACACTTCGACAGCACCTCGGCGTCGGAAACTAGAACATTACAAATGAACTCGTTTGAAGGGTATATATAGGCTAGACCCTTCCGTTTGAAAGTGACCCTTCCGTTTGAAAATAACACAACATTTTCAAACGGAACCCTTTCAAACGGAACCTATTCAAACGGAACCCTTTGAAAATATTACAATTTCAAACGACCAACATATTCAAACACTAGTCTTCAAACGGTCAAACATCCAATTATTGTTTCATGTGCATTTGATGTTTTCACGTGTATTCCATATGATGATGTCACATATATGATGTCATCATCATATATGATGACATCACTCTTGTTCAGCAACGCAACGAACCCGAGACTCGACATAAGACGAAGACGACAGATGAATGCACCAACAGACTCCCCCTCAGATGTTGACGAGTCTTAAGTGTCGAGTCTTTGCATCTTCAGTCTTAATCAGTCTGTTCACTTTCTTCGCATGTACCAGGATCTTCTCTTTGGCTCTAACCTCGTCAGACTCCCCCTCTCATCATGATGGGATCGCTGTTTGGAATTAGCTATCACCTTGAGATCAATCCCTGGCTTTATCTCTGATCAGCTCATCTTCTGCACACATTTTCTCACCCAAAACATAAGTTTTTACTTAAAACAATAAGAAAAACTTACTGGAAATAGTTACATCAAGTTCAAATTAATGATCTCGATTAACTAATCAAACTTTTCTTTTTACAAAAACAAATTTCTTCTTTTAAACGCACACTCCCAAACCAGTTCATCATGTTCAGCACTTGAAATTTTGAAAATCAGCTCTTCAACATCAGTTGTCGAAAATCTTTTTGTATTTTACAAAATTTATGCTAAAACACACTAAAATCTTTTTGTATTTTTGAATATAATGAAATGCAATAAAGAAATATTTACAGACAATATTTTTGTGAGTTTGTGTAAGAGGATCATATCAGTTTATGAGACATATCACCAACACCGTTAAGCTTTAACATTTTAAGCTCTAAACGATTCACGTTGATTGACGATATTTTTGTCCACTTAAACTCAATCTAAAAACTTTCAATCTGCTTACCGATACTTTAAGGTATATTAAGATAGCACTAAAATTCTTATGGACCCCACGATCTCAGCATATCCCCTCATCATGCAATACACTGACTCAAGTAATGCCTTTAAACTTTATCAACTGTGATTTGTGCTAAAACAAAGCAGAATGTTTAAACATTAACAATCGGTCGATACTTCCGTATACGCAGAGAAAGTCCAATGTTTAAACAAAATAAGAAAATAAAAATAAGTTGAAGTTGTTTAGGCTTTAACCACCAGGTCGATACTCCCGTATACGCAGAGGTGATCCAAAGCTTAAACGAAACACCAAAGAAAATAAAGCAGAACGTTTAGGCAACAACATCCAGGTCGATACTCACGTATACGCAGAGAATGTCCGATGCTTAAACAAAATAAAGAAATAAAACAAGTTTAAATCTTTGCAAAATAAAATGCACAATCACAGCGACTTTTCAGCAAAGTTGTGAAAGTTCACAAACTTAACCAGTTTTATGTCTTTCGACAATCAGCGATTACTGAGTAGGCACACAGTCAAGAAGGACAAAACCAAGTACTACACTTTCAACCGTGTTTCCCACTAGAACTGGGCTTTTTGCTTTAAGTTTGTATCGTTATCGCAAATCTACTAGTCTAGCTGAGCCTATCGTCACATCTTTAGTGAGACCGTTTATCACATTTGACTTTCCATTTCCTTAGCATGCTGTGACAGTCCAACTGATCTACTATCATTTCCTCTTTTATGCAACAAAACTCATTTTGAATTTTTTCAATGTTTTTGACATTTTCAAATTTTCTAATTTTTTTAAAATTTTTACTCCCCCTAAAATCAAAATATGTCTCAATTTTGATTTTCTGGGAAAATTTGAAAACAAGCTATACATGAAATGTGACAACATGATGAGAATTGCTTCAATTCTCCATCCACCTGGCATAAACAATCAGAACTCCCCCTCACAACAAACTATTTTCCCATAGTGATTTCAAAACACTTAAGTTTGTTTTAATCAAAATGGTTTTTCCGGAAAATAAGTTTTGTGTGTCTTTTCACAAATTCGGGGATCTTTCATCACTTTGTTCTTTTAACCACTTGTAAGATTTAACATTTATCGATTTTAACAACACAATCACATGTAGAAAATCAAGTACAACTTAATGTCCCTGATTTACCACTTGTAAGTCGAAATCACTTTCGTGAATTTCTCAAGAAATATGCCGATTCATGTTCCACACTTACCAACCTGGGAACTCCGGCAAGTCAATTTTTTTCATTTGAACAATTTCACCCAAGCCTGACTATCCTTGGGTGATTTTGAATTCTTGTTCAACAATGGTGGAAAATTTGCATCATCCATTGTTAAACCTGAATTCTCATTTTTTACCTCAAGACATGGCTCTTCTGGTTTTACCATACCAGAATCATTGCCTAAATGTGGCTTGTCTGACTTTGAAGAGCCAGATTCATCGCCGACAACTTTCTTCTTCTTCTTTCTCTCTTCTGTCCTCAGATTTGTATCTAATGAACTCGTCTTGTTTGACTTTGCAATCGAGGGAGTTGATTCATCAGAACTCTTATTTTTACCAACAGATGAACCCGAGGACAAAATCTTCTCGAGATACTCTCTCGCCTTCTTCCTCTTCTTCCTCAGTCTGTCTTTTTGCCCTTGAGAAAGCTTCACTTTCGTTTCTTGAACTTTAGGTTCTTGAACCTTTTGTTCTTTGGGCTTGATGTTGACTGGTTTCTTCACCTGCTTCTGAGATTCAGCCCTCGATCTTCTCATTGATCTCCTTGGGCAATCTCTGGCAATGTGGCCAATGATGTTGCAGTTAAAACATCTTCTTGACTCAAACCTCCAACTCTGGCAGTTAACAGCAATGTGTCCTTGATAACCACATCGGTAACACACTCTGTTATCGTACCAATCACCATTTTCAGCCCAAATGCTTAAATCAAAGCACTGTTTGGCTTGGTGATAATCCTTGCTCCTCTTGTTTGCTGGATTTGACTTTTGAGCACTGTGGTCCAACCTGCACCACTTATTGCCAACAATTTTTGAGTTTTCAATTTTTACTTTTTGTAATTTTTCATTACGATTGGATGATCGATCTGATGAGCTTTTATTATCTTTTTGAAAAATTTTCTCCTTTTTAATATTTTGTTTTTGTTCCACTTTCTTCTTCAAAGGTTTTTGCTTAGAGCATTCTCCCTTTTCAGTTGATTGTGGAACAGTTTCTTGAAACTTTTCTTTTAACTTCAAAAACAATTTTTGTTTTTCGAATTTTTCATTTTTATCATCAGATTTCTCATCACAATCTTCAACTTCGACATTGTCAAAGTTTGTGACATTGTCACTTATTGAAACAGAATTGATCGGTTTTGGACAAGGAACATTCAAACTATCTGATGAAGTCACAAAACCTTTCAATTTCCTTTCAAGTTCATCAATCTTGTTTCTTGAATTCTCAGCTTCGTTTTCAAGCTGAGAGATTCTTTCAAGATGAAACTTGATTGATTTCTCATTCTCATTCTTCATGTTTTCAAGAACAGACTTTTCATTTTCCAAAACATTTATCTGTTCTTGAAATTTTGTCTCATTTGCTTTCAGATTTTTGTTCTCAAGCTTTATCCAGAAATCTTCATTTTCTGAATTCGACTCCTTTTCTTCTAACTCTTTGATTTTCTTTCGAGCACATTCACATTCTTTTTCAAGTTTGATAATTTTCTGAAGATGGGAATTTATCATTTTTTGCTTTTCGATGTTGTTTTTGCTAAACACATCTCTTCCATCTTCAAGAATTTTTATTTGATTTTGAAAAGCTTTTTCAATTCTTGATTTTTCAATTTCAAAACTTTTAATCTTTTCTTCAAAAACATTTGCTTTTTCTTTCAATTTCTGATTTTCCAATGTCAAACTGTTCAATTTACTTAACAGTTTGTCATTTTCAGAGTTCAGCTTTACACATGTTTCTTTCAAACCAAAAATCTGTTTATCATCAACTTGCTTCTTATCATTCAGCTCTTTGACTTCCAAGATCAAACTTTCCGCATCTTTCACGAGTTTGTCATTTTCCGTCTTTAAGCTGTCACATGTAAAACACACTGATGCAGAATTTGAAGATTCATTCTTTACAGATTCTTCCTTCTTTAACATTTCCTTTATCTCTGTTTTGTATGTTCCTGCACAAAAAATTTTAACGAAATCAAGAGGATTCAGATTCTCATCAATATAACAACCCCTTTTCATATCGTATGTCAGATTACTTTTTGCAGCAAGACATACATTAACTCTTCTTTTCATTTCAAGAATCAAATTCAAATCCATTTTCATCAAATGATTTTCTAAAACATTTATCACTTCTTTCCTTTTCTTTCCATTTTCAAATTCATGAGTTTTAAGTATACTAATGAATCTTTTTATATGTAATTTTGAAAAAATTGAATCCTTTCTTAGATTTTCCAAAAATTCATCCCACTCAACTGGTAATGCATCAGCAAACTTTGATACTTTTTCAGTATCTGACAGTCTTATCTCATGTTCTTTCAAATGTTCAATTAAGACTGTATATCGGTTTGCCAGATCATCCAACTTTTCATTTTTTAAACACACAAAATATTTAAATCTTTTCTCCCATCCAACCTTTTTCACATTTCTATAACTATCGTCCAAATACCCCATATACCAATCATTTAACCTTTCAAGATCATGGTTTTCCATCTCATCAAACATCTTGTCCATTTTTTCAAATAATCCCGACAAATTTCACTCAAAACACACTTATCACAAATAGTCGACAAAATCTAGAACAAATCACATGTAATTGTATATAACCGAGAGTATATCACATGGGCGTCGGATATGATTGGACCGCTAATCTCTAGTCAAATTACATGCAATTTGATATATTCTTTCAATTCATTTCAAAAACATTAAATGGTATCACATGAAATACTTGAAAACTATTGAACTGAATATTTATAATGGTCAGTTAAAGCACATGGGTTGAAACAATAGTCAACAACTTTCACATGCAATCAGTACATATTAGCTATAAACTGGTTCCTTTTTTTTAAACTTGGCCGACACAAAGTAATGATCAAAACAGTCCCATTATTGTTAATTTAGGCGCACTATGAATTATCAATTAAAAAAAAAAAACGTGATGTGTCTGACAACTTTAATAATCACGTTCAAATCTTGAACAAAACCAACTCACACATTTCAATTAACGTATCACACAATTCGATGCACTTATCAATCACATGTAAATATTTAATAGCTCGTGCAAACTAACACTAGACACATTATGTCCTTTCCCAATGTACTGACAACCTCAAAACATGTTACACACAACTCGATGTATTTTTCAAATGGTCAATGCAAATTTCAAACGGTCAGTTTCAAACGGTGGGATCAGACGATAAACTGTTTTCAAACGACAAAGATTCAAACGATGACTGTTCCGTTTGAATCAATAGTTTCAAACGATAGAATCCATTTTTCAAACGATGAGTGTAATTTCAAACGGGAGGGTCTGTTTTCAAACGATAGAACAGTTTTCAAACGGTGACGTCAGCAACTCGCGAAAATTTTCAAACGGTACACATGATTTTAATCAGTTCTAGGTCGAATTTTGATTTCAAACTTTCAAGGATTAGTTAATTGTCAATTCCGATCATAGTGTGAAGATTTGAGCCAATTTTATCCGTAAGAACTTGTTCCGAACAGAAAAGAAAATGTAGAAGTCAGAATATTCCAGTGAAAACGAGCTAAACGGTAAGAACTCTTCCTCCTGAGCTCTGATACCACTTGTAGGATCGTGAAACGACCTAACGAGTCGATCAGAAGAGTGCTCAGACCGAATCAAAGGCGGAATTCATTGATTCGGTCTTCGTTTAGCTTGTATTCACTATTAATTGTCTCGTTTATTAATCTCTGAACGTTTACAGGACTGGAGACACTTCGACAGCACCTCGGCGTCGGAAACTAGAACATTACAAATGAACTCGTTTGAAGGGTATATATAGGCTAGACCCTTCCGTTTGAAAGTGACCCTTCCGTTTGAAAATAACACAACATTTTCAAACGGAACCCTTTCAAACGGAACCTATTCAAACGGAACCCTTTGAAAATATTACAATTTCAAACGACCAACATATTCAAACACTAGTCTTCAAACGGTCAAACATCCAATTATTGTTTCATGTGCATTTGATGTTTTCACGTGTATTCCATATGATGATGTCACATATATGATGTCATCATCATATATGATGACATCACTCTTGTTCAGCAACGCAACGAACCCGAGACTCGACATAAGACGAAGACGACAGATGAATGCACCAACAGGAACCCAGTTCCTTAACCCCAATTCCCGACCCCTGGGAATCCCATGCTTTGTAGAGGGTGTGAACTCACCTTGGTTTGCTCGGTAGAAACACAGAAAAGTCAAACAAGCAATGTTGTGGCTACTCACGTCCTATCATAGTTGTATCATACAATCAGGTTCGTATTCAAGTAGTACACGTATGTTCTACACGTATGCTAGCACGTTGCATGCTGTTCATCCATAGCAGCCCAAATAATCATTCAAAATTAACAGTACGTATGAGGTCCGTGTAGTAGGCCCAAAGGTCTGGCCCAATCAATTAAGTCCGAACTGAGGTGCAAGCCCAAACAGCGTATATCTGCGTATTGTCTCGAGTCGCAACTAGGCGTTTGCGACTCGCAACCTGAGTCGTAATCGTGGTTTCGGTTCGTGCTGCTTTGGTTACGAGTCGCAACTGGACTCGCAACCGTGGTTTCGAGTCATAAGGTTGGTGTGCTGATCAGATGTGGTTTCGAGTCGCAACCAGATGTTTGCGACTCGCAACCGATGTCGCAATCGGGAGATTTCGACTCATCATGCACTGGTTTCGAGTCGCAACTGGCGGTTTCGGTTGGACAGGAGCTGATTCGGAACAGTGTACTATCCAATGAGAATTTGATTTCAGGAAACGGTTTGTACTATCCACTTAAACATGTTTGTTTGTCTAGCAATTTACCAAAATGGATCAAACACATCAGATTTCAAATATTCAAGCATGTTCATATGATATTCAAGCTGTTCTTCACATGTTCATCAATATTCATATAAGCTTCAACCCAACAAGAAATCATGATCAACAACCTATCAACACTAATATGCACCGTATGATATCTACACAATGAATCGTCCAATCGTGCACATACCACAGCCGATTACAAGCATACAGTTTCCATTCATAAATCATTCCAACTTGTACCAACATCCAAACCCTATGAAGCCGATAACACTCATACATAAGCACGCATTATTCATCCTATCATAACCAACACATTATCATGTAATCATCATTAACCGAATGTAATTACATAACATAAAACATTTATGAATCGACTACTTGAACACTAATTCATCATGTATTGTAGACTAGTCCTTGTGTAACATCATGTAAGTCACAACATCATCAAGCATACAACTAACTAGTAAAAATCATATCATCCACACTATCATTTAACAATAAACATCACAAGGACACTAACCGGTTGAGTTTTCAAGGGAAGTCTTAGGCTTGAATCCGAGAGCTCTTGTGGTCACCGATTTGATCCGAGAGTGAGGGAGAGGAAGTGTTGTGGTTTAAGGTTTAATGGTTTCTAGAGAGAGAGTAGGGGAGTGTGTGTGTCCAAGAAAATGTCAAAGATGGCTAACAACCGGATTAAATACTAGCTTCAAGTGCACCCTAATGGGCTTTCAAAATAGGCTAAGTGTGTATGTGTGTGCGGCCCAACCGGCCCGTATGTTATACTAGTTCACTCGAGACCACATGGTCTCGAGTCGGGTTCGTGTTGTCTCGGTTCATAAACACATATATCGCATACATACAAGCACACACAAATAACACATAATCACATAAGGTTCATTTGTCATTATCACGTAAGTTAACTAGCCACACGTTTAAGCATACATGAAAGGTTCTAAATTTCGAGTTGTCACAGTAATGGGTCGTAAACACTTAGGTTAAGTTTCGTTTTAGTATGTAGGGTTTGTTAAACCATATTACACGAGTTCCTATACTCGTTTGGTTTACGAAACCTCATTCTATCCGATCTTCCGATTTAGGTCCGGTTTATTAACATAGTTACCTATATTAGGTGCCGTTTGATTCCGAGATCTCTAGCATTATTTGGTGGTTATCTTAATACATCTGAGCAATCTCAAGTGAGTACATAGACCCCTCTTTTACTGTTTTCCAAACGTTTTGGGGTGGAACACATGTGCCTACTTGTTACTTTCATGCTTTCCTGTTTTCACATCATATACCTGCTATGTTTGTTAGTACATTATAGTACATGATTTCATTACATCTTATGCTATGTGTGCCCATTGTGTGCATTACTTAGTACATCGTTTTACATTACATTTCATGCTAAGTGTGCCCATTGTGTGCATTACTTAGTACATCGTTTTACATTACATTTTCACGCTACGTATGTTCATTTGATTACATACTTAGTGCATCACATGCTTACATTTTTGGTATGACATTTGGTTGTTTACAATGGAACAATACATTCATTAACACCGATCATGCCGTTCGTTAGTAGGTAGTGGTACCATAGGAATTGACAACTCCCGTTCCGGACATCCTGGGTATGGGGATGAAAGGAATGACCGAATTCGATATACATAATTTAGATAAACCTTTAATTTGTTTAAGGGTTTATCGCCACAGTCTCAAGGCTTGGATGTATGCATTATAACAATACCGCATAAATGTTTGTATCAGTATAGCATGCATTTGTTACACACAACATGACTTTGATTTAAACTGTGTTTTACTTCAATACCTTGTTGTTGTGCATTTTACATATGGTTTAGTTGATACATTTCACTTACCATACATGACATTTCTGGTTACACATTACATGATCTACATTGAACATAAACATTTTGACATTGATATACATATTTGGTGGTTTACATTGGACATAGACATTTAGATATGGTTTACACAATAACACTTGACAATTGGTTTGTACATGAACAAGTTACATTGGTGGTTGATTTGGGTAAGTAATTTGAGTAACGAGGCGTGTGTAATATGATACAATCATGGTGGATACGCCGCTGGTACTTCCTATATATAAGTGCTTGTGTGATATTACATGACGTAGCGTTACTTAAATCACTTCAATGTTTGACATATTACGTGTTACATAAACAACTTATTTCTTACAAGACATTGTCTTACAAAACAGTTTACTTTATACAACTCATTTTACATGGTTATTCATTTAACCTTACATTTATTTATACTTATCAACTGATCTTATCGTTTTTCAAATGAGTTACAAGACAAAGCAAATTACAAGGTTCATGACTAAACATTTTCTTAAACACAAGTCATGAATCCTATTTTTACAAAACCTATGTATCTCACAGGCATTTTTATGCTGACGTACCTATTTTCACATGTGTTTTCAGGAGCTTTTCCGTAGGATGTTGATCATGACACTAGGACAGACCTGTGCCTTAGACACTAAAAACGAAGATAGACTTGTTTAATTATGTTATAAACTCTTTTGTTTACTGTTCAAGACAATGTAACACCCTTGTTTAATAAATAAAATACAACTTTGAATACCATGGTTATGAAACAATAATTCTGTTACGACACGCCCCGGCGTTTCCGCCGCGATTTGTTGTTTTACGCGGTCGGGGTGTGACATTTCACCCCTAACTTAATAACTTCATTCCTGAGGATGTGGCAAAACCATCTCTATCCCGTGGTTTACACCGTGATGAGAGTAAAAATACGCGTAGAGTGAGTGATCTCATCGAGAGTTCTGGGTTTCACACCTAATCTCGACTCAGTCACTCGTTTGTGTTATGCGGTGTTTTCGAAAATGTGTATGTCGTGTCAGCTTTCCTAAGGTTGTAGTAGTGTTCGACCTTAGGGAAGGTCGTCCTTGCACAGAGCTGTAGTATGCGGTGTTCGCGCAAAGTGATAGTTTTAGCGAGTTCGATCGAGAGTAAGTTCGTATGAAACCCCTACTGGGTTTGCACGAACGGTCTGTTGGTACTTAGACTATAGACTAGGTCATCCCTAAGACATCAAGCCTGGACTAGGTCGTGTCTTCCCTAATTCCCTATAGTTATGGCTCTGATACCAATCTGTCACACCCCAACCGATGGCGGAATCATCGGGGCGTGGCACTGAGTGAAACTGATTGTTCAAGAGAACCCATAACAATTATTAATGACGATATATTTAACGTTAATGTCCCATACCACTAAAATATAAAGTAAAAACAGTCATTACAGATAATAGTCTCAAAAACAAATAAATTGTTCCGACAACTCAGATTTCTTATTTGGTGAGTTTCTAGACTTCCTACTTGATTCGTCACAGCAAACATAGCATCCTATCAACCTGTCACATACATTAAAATAAAGTCAATACATAAAATGTAAGGGTGAGTACACAAGTTTGCATAGTATAGTATAGCAAAAGCGTTTACGCATAACCAGTAAGTAACACGTAGAAATGTGAATCAAGTAAGCTATCGACAATGACGCATGCAACCGACATGACTACGAGTTGTAGAATGCGCAACACATTATCACCACTGTGACCATGTGAAGTAAGGCCCTTAACAACCCCTGTCCATGACAGGTGCTGAGTCCAAACTATAGTACTATCGTTGCTAAGGTGTCAGGCAAAACAGTCACTGTGTAAACATAACATACAAGCATTCATCAAAACACGTATAACATGCGAGTGTGGTTAGCAATTATAAAAGAGTTGAGTATTGTGTGCATTGTGAGTTGATATAGAACGTCTGTAACACCCAAAAGTGTGTTAAGCAAAAAAGGGTTCGAGTATACTCACAGTATGTGTTCAATAAATAAACACAACCTTGAATTGGATTGAAGGGATCGCGTTGAAGTTATCCTGAGCATAGAACAGTAGTGTAAGAGTTTAACAGTGCATAACAGAGTGAAGTGTTGAATGGTGAGTCGAACGGATGGTCATCCGGATGGATGGTCATCCCGACGGATGACCATTCGAACGGTTGATCATTCGAATGAGTGAGTGTGTTTGTAAGTTGTTTTGAAGCTTTTGAAGTTTTCACTATAGCATAAATGCCAAGTCATCCTGTCGGATGGTTATCCGGACGGATGGCCATTCGATCGGATGGCTAGTCGATTGAAAAGTTTGATGTTTGATCAAAACGTTTAAGTGTTTGAAAGTTTTAAAGGGGCAGATCACTTGGTCGAAGAGTCATTCAATCGGATGGTCATCCGATCGGATGGCCACTCGAGCGGGCGATCTGATCATTTGAAAACTTGTAAAATTCTAAGTAAAAACTTTGGGTTTAACAGAGACGGCGTGATGACGTGTCAAACAACGGGAACCCACCATGGTCCAGCACATTCGATCGGATGGGAATCACCCCATTCGATTGTACTCACTGTTCTTTTGATAAAGTCTCATGTTCAACCCGTTAATCGGTCATCTCTCTGGTGGAAATCTGTTTTCAAGCCAGCTCTAAACTAGAAAACGAGTGGAGAGTCTGAATGAGCAAGGATTCCATCGGTTTTGTGTAGAATGTTGAAGAAAAGTTTGAAAAGAGATGAAAAGTTGAAATCAGTTAGAAAATGTTGAAATATAGCTGAGATTTATGTTAAAATATGTGGAAATCCTTTAGATCTGAACGATTCTTGATGAGATGACATCACACAACCGATTGCATAATCAACAGAGATGATTTCACCTTCAAGGGGTCCAAACCAAGTGATTTCAAGGTGAAAATCAGTGATTTTGATGGAGAAGATGATGAGGAAGTGTGTAGTGATGATGGAAGTACAAGATTTAGGGAGAAATACTTATGAAATAGCCTTGAATCGAGAGGAAAGTGCCTGAGAAAGAGCTGAGAGCGAGTTGGTCGGATAGGGAGCTGTCACATCAGTGAACAGTGATGTGTACGGATATTTATAGGGTGAGAGAGTGAGTAAGGCGGTGGAGAGTGCGAGGGTCGAATGGATGTCCGATCGGATGGTCATCCAGACGGATGTCCATTCGGTCGAATGGTCATTCGACCAGTCGATTTGTGCGAGTTGATGTTCCAACTTTCGTTTCGTGCGTTAAGCGTTGCGTTGCGTTTAAGCGAGTTGCGAGTAAGCGTTGCGATGAGATAACCACATAACATTAAACAAGTAATCACACAAATAATACACATAACACATAAATGCATAAAAGTAAATCTGCGTTTTGAGCTTACATTGAGATTGCGATGAGATTACGTTTAGACTAACATGCGATGTAATATGCGATAAAATGTGTTAAGTAGTAAGCTTTGTAAACTGCGTTAAATGCGATAAACGCGATAATTGCGTTTTGAAATAGCGTTGTGAACGCGTTGTAGATCATAGTTTCAAAATATATAACCCATTGCGATAATCGGAATCTCGAGAGTACAAGTCAATTAAGCAATAAATGACAGATCTAAGTAATGACGCGACTTGACCCGGAAAGTCGGGTTGTTACACAATCAACTTTGAAAACCGGTCAAACTTTGGATCAAGCTGCTTGGTTATACGACTCTGATCAACTTTTTCTTTAATTTGCTTCATTTGATCCCTGACTAAAACAAGTTGATCAAGGTCGGTAATCAAATTGCTAACCAAATACTCCCCTTTGTACATGATTTCGCGAGCAATCTGTTTAGTCTTGTATTGCTCATCCTTAGCATCCACCTTTACATCAAACGTGGCGTTTAATTCATGCGGAACCACATCTTTTATCCATCTCTTCATAACATATTTGTTTGGTATTTCTTTAACACCAAACATCTTGAAAAGAAAATAGACGTGTTTACATAGAAGCCCATACTGTTCAAAACGCAGACAGCTACATTGTGCAATTACATCTTCTTCAAGATTCTTGAAACATGCCTACAGAAACAAAAAAAATAAAATAAAAAATTAAAATCGCATGTTTATGTGAACAATTTCGCATGTCTAAAAAAATCATTTTCTTGAGGTAATTTAAAATCGCATGCGTTCATCAAAATTGCATATTGTAAATCATGTTCTGTATTAAATTCGCATGGGGGTTTTCAATAATCGCATGTTTTAAAATATATTACCTCTAAAAACCCATCTCCATGAGCTTTAAAGTCTTTCAACGATATCCTTATCTGGGGACCCTCGATTTTGGTGTCCATTGGCAAACATTTGGTAATAGTTCCATATATCTCTGTTTACTGATCGAAAAATATAAACCTGGTGTATATCTTAGCAGCATCTTTTTCCAAAGTAGTTTTGCTCCAATCGTCAGGCTCAGTATATCTTGAAATATGATCATTCTTTCTGTGATTGAACCTTTAGACATCCATTAAACCGTCAAAATGATTCATAAACTCTACAAGAGTGAGTTGTGAATTAGCCACCTGGAAAAAAAAATGGTCCTCACTCTCTGATCTCGAAGTTGTTCTCATAAGTTCATACATTGGCTTGTGCCAGTAAAAAACCGGAATCCACATGATCTCATCACAAACATATCATCAATCCATTTATTTTGTGTAAGACTGTACTCAATGATTATCAACTTCCACTGTCTCTCAAATTCTTCTGGCTCAATGGAATCAGTCCATACAATATCGTACATCTTCCTTTTAAAGTCATCATTGTTGCACAACTCGTGTCCAACCTATACCGATAAATGGTTTTCATATCAGCATGTAACGAATCTATAGTATAAAAAAATGCTAATGAAAGACAATATAGCATAGTATACCTTATCTGTCACTTTTTTCATTATGTGCCACATGCACAATCTGTGTCTGCTGGTAGTAAAAACACCCTCAATAGACTGTTTCATCGCAAGGTCTTGGTCCGTCACTACAACCTTTGCCTGTCGTTCAAATGACTTTACAAATGAATTGAGAAGCCATTTATAAGAGTCAATGCTCTCCGATGCCAACAACCCAGCTCCAAGGGTTACATTTCGACAGTGGTTGTCAATCCCAGTGAACGGAACAAACGCCATCTTGTACCTGAAATTCAATAAAATTCATGATTTAGTAAAACGTGCGAAATAGAAAGTATAACATGCGAAATAGACAAAATATGACATGCGAAACAGACATTAAAACATGCGATATATTCAACACCTAAATTTCAATGTATATTAACATGTGATATTGCCAGTTTACAAAATCGTATAACATGCGAAAATATTAAAAACATTTATGTAACACTTACTTGTTTGTTTTGAAAATTGCATCAAACGATATCACATCCCCGAACTCCATAAAGTTACACTTGCATAACCCATCGGCCTAGAACAAACCAGTTAACCGTGTGTCCTCATCAACAGAATATTCAAACGAAAAATCAACTAAATATTGTTTTTTGTCGGTCAACCTATTGATCACCATGTTAGCGTCATATTCTCCTATATAGTTGTTAATTCGAGTTTTAAAGTTTTTGCAATCATCGACCGTGGGGCCAACATTCTCGAAACCACAATAACGTTTCCTCATTATATGACTTTGACAGGGCCAAGATTTAGAGTGCCTAGTTCCCATATCATCTCCTCCTGGACATCTGAAAATTGCCTGTACGCTGGCAGCATATGAATATCGTGTGGACATACAAACTTATGATTATGGCCATCAACGAATTTTTTTGACCGTATATGATCTACCATCCACCGAGCAAATCATAAGTTAAGCTTTGCACCCAGTTCTAATGGTCCCTTTGTTCCTTGATTTGAATGGTTTTTTTGACTTCGAGTAAACATCATCAATAAACAATGGCTTATGTCCCTCTTTAGAACAAACAAAATACTTAGATTTGGTTATACCACCACTGTGTACTTCACCACATTTCCGAGTAGAAAAACCAGCTAACTTAGCATATGTTTGGTAAAACACGTATGCTTGTTCGAGAGAGGTAAATTGCATTCCAACCACAGGTGTAGCTGATGCTTCAACCTCCGGAATATAAAGGCAATCATCTACATAAATCAAATAAAAATAAAGAAAACACATGCGATTTATTGGACTCGTAACATGCGATATATTAAAACTCCATAATTTTCATCATAAGAACAACAAAACGTGCGAATTGTTGGACTCATAACATGCGAAAATGACCATTTTGATAATATGTTTTACACATGCGATTTATGATATCATAACATGCGAAATCAACATTTAGAATAAACATCACATGCGAATTACCAGACTCATAATATGCGAACTTATACAATTTGCTTTCATATCAATTATCCTCTGATGAACATTCAAAACCTTCAAATCAGTTATAATAATACAAAATCATTACTACGATTAAACAAAACACATCTGCGAACAATTTAAACATCTGAATTAACAAAAATTACCATTCGAACACTCATTTACACCACTTGTATTTGTATTTGCATTTGGATTTGCAGAATCAGGATTTAAAACATCGTCAATCGTAACTCTCTGATACGCAGATAATTGAACTTGATCACCGACCGATCGAGCGTCTTCAAACTCAACATCTGTGTTTTGTCCGGTGCTGCTCTGTGGATCCATTGAAAACAACAATTGATTCAAACCCTAACGCAGAACAACGAAACTGCAATGTATTGTTTGAGAATTATGAAAAATTTGAAACTGATACGAATCATAATTACCGGGATAGTGGTGTAACGAACTTCTCGCTGAATGAATAGAGTGATTTGCCCTCAGTTGATTGAATGAATTGTCTGATTTAACCTTATGAAAGAAAAACGAATCAGGACACATGTACGGCCATGGAAGTCCCGTATGTAATGTAGGATAAGGGCACTTGTATCCTACACTTCCTCTCTCTCTCTCTATATATATATATATATATACATACATATATATATATATATATATATATATATATATAGGAGAAAGATCCGTTAGGAACCACCCTTTATTGCGAGAAGCGCAAGAACCAATGTGAACACAACCAAAAATACCTAAAAACATCTAAAAAACTCACATTTTTTTTTAATATTTTTATATTAAAATCGCTAGTTTTCGTTTAAAAAAATTTGGCTACTAAAAGTAGCGATTTTTATATAAAAAATATTAAAAAAAATTGTGTTTTTTTAGATTTTTTTAGGTTTTTAGGGGGTTTAGTTTTTAGCATTTAGCTTGGGGGGGGTTAGGGTTTTTTTTTTTTTTTTTTTTTTTTTTTTTTTTTTTTTTTGAGGGGGGAGGGTTAGTTTTTTTTAGGTTTTTGGTGGTGTAGTGGATTTATTTTTTTATGTTCACATTGGTTCTCACGGTTCTCGCAATAAAGGTGGTTCTCACATGAACCCTACATATATATATATATATATATAGGGTCAGGATTTAGAGAAAACGGTTGAAAGTGTGAGAACGGAGAGAACGCTTATGGGTCGTCCGATCAAAACAATCCATGGACTAGATTGCGCGGTGGCGTTTTCGTAAATAACATCAATTTTATTATGTGGGAGACGCTTCATTAAGGGTAAAAGGATCTTTTACCGCTCAAATTCAAAACGCCATCAAATGATAACACGCCATTCAAAAAAAATAAAACTCCATTAAAAACAAAACGCCAAAAAATTAGTGATAAAACGCGTTGGATATTACAGGAAGAGGAAACAACACAGTAACTGAATTTCAGTTATTAACATTTATTAGAAGAAATTCCTTCCTAAATTCCGCGTCAAAAACATCATTATATAAACGACGTAAAACATCACTTCCATAATCACTTCAATCTATCCATTTCTGCAAAAAAAACATCTTTAACCAAAAACGCCAACTTAACCAAAACGCCAAAAATGGCAACAATCGTTTCGTGGAGATACACTCTGGCAATCAGGCGATTCGTCCTCCGTTTTGACAACAGAATGATGGTGTATGTTAAGACGGTCAGGGCAATTTTGAAGATGGAAGAAGAGGTACACAGGGGTATCTTATCCCTTGGCATCGCTCTGGACAACGAATGCCATGAAACACATATGCTTATGAAAGCATTAACCAGGAAATTTGGACCAATCAAAGCAGATGTGAAGCCGGACCCTGTCATGACATCATGGCGTTTTGATGATGAAATAGACATGGTGACCGTTATATACGACAACGGAGAGCAGGAAGTCTACCGGCTTGAAAACATCATGACAAAGCAGGGTCTTGTTTCATGGAAGAATTGCATAACTCCACTTGTATGAACACAGAAATGGACTCAAAATTGTAGTTAATGCAAGACATGTTCAATTGGAGGCTTCAGAATCTTCAGGAACAAGAAGCCGATGAAGGTAAATGTGATGACATGGATGAAGATGCAGATGAAGACTTCGAGGAAGAAGATGACGCAAGTGATGGATACTTTTCGGATAAAGTACCTTCTGACGAAGGGTTTTAATTTTTTTTTCTTCTTTTTTCTTCTGTGTAATCTTCTTTTTTTAAGATAATTAAATGATATATTTCTCTCTTTATTTGCAAAACGCCAAAACAATACTAAAAAAGGTTATTGCTTACAAAACGCCAGAAATAACAAAAAATATTTTTCCTGCTTAATATTTTATTTTCTCCGTTATTGTATTTTGTCATCTTAGTCTGCATAACGCCATTTAAAAAAAACGCTAAACTTAGAAGATGAGACGTCTATCACCTATAAACTGATAAAAGCTGATCAAAATAGTAAATACAAAAACAGTAATTGAAAAGAAGGTTACTTTATTACTATCATTTATTACAATAAAAAATACCGCCTAAACTACGCCCCTAAAAACTCCTATAAGAGAGGGGTCTATACACAATGAAATTGATCACACCCAGAAAAACAAACGCCATATCCTCTAGAAACCACTCACTTTAAAACGCCAAAAAAATGTTAGTTAAAATAACCACAGATGGCAAAGCTTTCACTGAATGGATTCTTTTCCTGAGGAGGTTATCTTAATAATATTTTGCTGAATGAGATGGACAAATATTCAAGAAAAAGAGACTGATGACGGTGATATGCCATCATGTGAGCTTTGTTCTTGATGAATATCAGCATGAAATAAAGGGATCAACACAAGTGTAAAATGCTATTTTTGACTCCATTATTACAAATAGCATCAAGCAAGAGTTGATCTTCAATGACATGCAGTGGCAGACCCAGGAATTATTTGTTGGGGGTGCGGATGAGTGGCTCAAGCATATTTTCAAGGGGTGCGGTCGGGTTTTTTGCCTAAAATATACACTAATTTTTTTTCCAAGGGGTGCGCCCGCCCACCTTGGGCATAACCTAGGTCCGCCCCTGATGACATGCCACCAAACAAGAATATCACACCAAAAAACAGGATGCCACTAAGCAGCTTCGTCTGAAAAAGAAGGGGTTTATGTAGGAAAGTTGGCATCTAGCTAAGGTATTCAAAAGGTTCAAAACGCCAAAACAAATTCAAGAAGAAGGAGCTGATGACAGTGAAGATTCGGAAGAGAAATTAGATTACCATTTTTATTTTTTTTCTTTTTCATTTTATATTGTTTTGTTATCAAGTTATCTATTGTTTTGTTATCTAATTCTCTACAAATAAAATACATTATTATATAAAACGCCAAAAACTACAAATACCAAAACGCTAGTAGTATGAAAACTGTGAGAACGGGTGCTGGCAAAGCACCTTGTCAAATGCATTAAACGCCAAAAAATTCACTAAACGCCAAAAAAAATAGTTGGTCTTATTGTTATCTTATGAAAATATTAATGACTCGTAATGAATTATTATACAAAACGCCACAAAAAGGCCAAAAAAATTGACCAGAAAACGCTATAACGCCAAAAAATTATATATGTGACACAAAAACAATTAATTCAACGCCAAAAAGTTTAATAAATACAATTAACGCCAAAAAAAATCTTAGACGCCAGAAAATGTTATAGCGCATTGGGAAAATAAAAGAAAATTGAAAAGACAAAAAACCCCCTCGGACCCTGATCATGTCCCGCGCCACGTGTTCGGTCAGGATACGTTCTCACTGTTCTCACACTTTTGGGCGTTTTCTCCAGATCCCGGTTCTCTC
The DNA here is from genome assembly GCA_030545235.1 of Helianthus tuberosus. Classification (NCBI taxonomy): domain Eukaryota; kingdom Viridiplantae; phylum Streptophyta; class Magnoliopsida; order Asterales; family Asteraceae; genus Helianthus; species Helianthus tuberosus. The sequence continues at coordinate 3,806 of JARYGA010050904.1, read as the reverse complement.
TCTCTCTCTCTCTCTCTCTATATATATATATATATATATAGGGTGGGAGTTGGCTACAAAGTCAATTTTTCCTACAAAGTGTAGGAAGTGTTCTAAGGGTGACATGTGGCATTTAGAGATTTTATATTAAAGGGCATAAAGGTAATTGAATAATTAACTTATTTATGGAAGATTTATTTCTTAAACAAAATAAGGAGATTTTTAAGGAAACAACATATCTTTTAAGAATTCAAAATTGTCAATTACTTATAATACAAAGAACGTATAAGAAACAAATTAATATGACATGCGATCACTCATGAACAAATTCTTGACGTTGTGTTTTAGAAGTTATTGGTTTATTCACGTTGTGTTTATTTCAGTTACAAGTGTAAACAACTTACATTTCCGTATAACACACAAGTATAAATAGTTTAGATTCTGTATAATACACCAAGATAACTAACTTACATTCCGTATAACACACCAGTATAAATAACTTACATTCCCTATAACACACCAGTATAAACAGCTTAGATTTCGTATAACACACCAGTATAAACGGCTTCGATCACCAGTATAACACACTAGTATACACAACTTAGATTCCTTATAACACACAAGTATAAACAAATTTGATCGCCAATATAACACACTAGTATAAACAACTTAGATTTTGTATAACACACCAGTATAAACAGCTTCGATCTCCAGTATAACACACCAATATAAAACAACTTAGATTATGTATAACACACCATTATAAAAGCTTGCATTCCGTATAACACACTAGTATAAACAGATTAGATCGCAAAAAAAAAAAAAAAAAAAAAAAAAAAAAAAAAAAAAAAAAACGTATGAACATTTTTTTTTAATATATTATAGTGTTATTGTTCTCCATTGTTTGAATGTTCTTGAATCATGTTGATGTCTAGATCCATGATTTTAGAGATTGATGGTTAATTAATGAAGAAATGGCTAGAATAAAGGAAGTGATGGTAGTTTCTTTATTTAAAACATGATTAATGACTACAATGTCCCTCGCCTATTAAATGAATCAATAATTAAAACAAAAATATTACAAAAATGCCACCCAACTAATCTCAACCATTGATCAAACACATCCAATGGCACAAAATACTTCCTACACTTTGTAGAAAAAACACACTTTGTAGAGGAACTTCACCCTATATATATATATATATATATATTCATATAATATAACGAATATATATTTCATAATAAAAACAGCTACATATATACGATCATGATAAAATAACTAAATATGTTATGTTATTCATATAAAGTTATAGTTATATACACACATACACGTGTAAACGAGTCGAGTTTGAAGTAAACTTGAGATTAAAAAACTTTTCCCAATCGAGCTTGAGAATTAAATATAGAACTTGAGCTTGAGCTTTGTTAAGTTAAAGCGAACACATTTGGAGCTTGGCTTAGCTCCTTTTGATTCCTAATAGTTAGGCCGGTTTCCATTATTTGAACCATAGTGTGTTTCAAATGTCGTTTTAGCAGTATCCTTAGAGTAAAGGATTTGTAAACGTTTCTTTTATTTACAGAGGTTAGGCTTTTTATGTTTTTACCTAATTTGTTTGATCAATCTGAACCTTCAACTCGCTTTTATGTGTGGTTAAATGACACCTACACTCTAAAATAAAACGACATGTTAAGTATAAAATGTAATTTGAGTATAATAATCTTTTCTTACATAGACGAATAATGAAAATCATTGATCAAGATCAAACTTCTTAACTTGAGAAATTAAAAAAAAAATGTCAAAATTAAAACTTTATCAACAAAAGATATCACATTTTGTTTAAACCATTCGAATATGCGAAATCCACTACAAACATAACGACATTTTAATACAACCAAAATATCATTTCCAGCACTGAATGTATGACTTGTAACTAACTAATCTTTCGATCAAGAAACACGATAATGGTGGCGATACCAATGACGTGTTCTCTTCCCACTTTAACTTCTTCAAAGCTTCCCCGAATCAATCGGTAAGTTAACCCTTTTCGATTCCCATTTCAATCCCCAATCTGATGTCAAATTACTTATCTTTTATTTGTTTTGGATCCTAATTGATCGATGAATGTTGTAAAAATTGAAACTTTTTTGTGGAATTGATGCAAAAATTAAGTGATTTTGGATGGGTTTTTGAGTTTGCAGATATCCAGGTATGGCATTTGCAACTGTGAATAAGGATGCCGTGAGTTTGGGTGTTAAAGTTACTGAAGGGTTGGGGAATCTGCCCAAAGTTGTGTTGACTTCTTCTCATGGAAGGTATTGTTGTTTAGTATTATTTAGTGAATTGATTTACTTGTTTAGATGAAATGATGGGGGATTGTAATTTGTATGGTTTATGGTCTATTTAATGGGCATTTGTTGATTGGATGGTTCTATATGTATACCATTAAGTCGTTTCGACTTTTAAACGGGCATTGCAATGGTTCCCTAGGCCCGGAGGCCTTCTGAATAGGGTCCAGCGGGTCGTGCATGGTAATTTCTCCACCCCTAAGAGGCTAAGACTCATAGCTTTGTCTTAAGTAGGATCGGTTTTGCTACCAAAAGGGGTTGTGCTGTAGCTTGTTGCCCGTTTACCTTCTACCTTATTTTAATTGGTTGGAATCATTATATATAAAACAAAAAGGTATTCAAAAACTACCATTTTGTCAACATTGCTACTCATCTACAAAAAAAAAAAAAAAAGGGCCCCTGAATTATCGTTTTTTTTTCCTCAGTGAGGCTGAGCTTTATTTATATGGAGGCTGTGTTACATCGTGGAAAGTTGGAAGCAAGGATCTTCTTTTCGTTAGGCCCGATGCTGTTTTCAACGGGCAGAAGCCCATAAGGTTGATTTTCTTCTTGTATTATATGCCGTTTAAGATTACTGTTAATTATTGTTATTTATGATTTGGGTATAGTGGAGGGATCCCACATTGTTTCCCACAATTTGGACCCGGCCCGATGCAACAGGTATGCTTCCTTTGCCATTCTGCGTGTTTAAGCTTACAACATTCTTTGACCCTGGCCCTATTTGACTTTTTGACTCTTGAAAATGCTAGCACGGATTTGCAAGGAATTCCAACTGGTCGATCGTAGATTCCGAAAATGTTGACGGGTCTCCAGTCATCACTTTAGAGCTTAAGGAAAGCCCGTACAGTCGTGATATGTGGGATTACAGTTTTCATGCATTATACAAGGTAAATATATATGTTTCTGAAGGAGGAGTGATGTGGGCCGGATGAGGCCCAATTGGGACTCAAGTCATCAATATTCTTTACAAACAAATATTTTCTTTTTTTTTTCTTTCTTTACTGCACTTTCTTCGTCTATGAACCTTTAACAGATAAACTCTCTTGTGTTTGCAGATCACTCTACACGAGAAAAGCCTTTCCACTGAATTGAAGATCACGAATACCGACAATAAACCATTTTCGTTCACCGCCGCTCTGCATACCTATTTCAGTGTAGGTCTAAATCATAAATGTCACATATGCGTGTGTAAATGTTTAAAAATTTATTTGGTCTTGTGATGCAGGCTTCTGTATCGGGTGCATCGGTTAAAGGTCTAAAAGGCTGCAAGACACTCAACAAAGATCCAGACCCGAATAACCCGGTGGAGGGTAAGGAGGAAAGGTATCATAGGCCAGTGCCCGTGTATCATAATCTTCATTTGTGTGATGTATAAAACTATAACGATCGTATGTAACACTAATCTGCATGATACAGAGACGTGGTGACTTATCCTGGATTTGTTGACTGTGTTTATCTTGGTGCTTCTAACGAGTTATACC
>JARYGA010050903.1:0-44276 GCA_030545235.1 Helianthus tuberosus | reverse complement strand
GGTAAACGATTGGTTTTCGGTTAGTGTTTAGATAACGGGACGGGTGTACTGTGACGAAAGCATGGTGGATACGCCGCTGGTACTTCCTATATATAAGTGTTTTCATCGTATTGTAGGTCCCTTAATCGCGTTGGATCTTAACAAGACAGATAATCTATCAAGGGTGCGGAATCCCCTTGATTGATCTTCGAACCCAGAAACAAGAATAAGTATAAGAACAAGAACTCGAACACACAAACACACAAACTTCCAAACTGATCTTCTGTGATTATCAAACCCTTAGAAGTGTTTTACAATCACTAAGATCTACAAGAACCTAAACAGCCGATTTCTGTTTTGTTCTTAAGCTCTCACACTTGAATGCTCTCTCAAGTTGTCTAAAGTGTCTCTAGTGTCTAACAAGTTCTCTCAAGTGTCTAACCCTAAACATGTAGCAAGAGGTTGTTTATATACTACAACCTACCATACACGAATTGGGCTTTGCCCATATTACATATGTTACATAAACTTGGGCCTAATAGACTTAATATAAACTTGGACTGATTGGGCTTCATAGAGCTCGTTTTTCTTTAAGTCTTCATGATCCAATCTTCTGTTTAATATCCAAAGACCAATCCAAAGCTGTTGTCATATAACATGCACCAACAAACTCCCCCTTGACAATAGCTTGCAAAGGAAACTTTAGCCTTCAGAATCTTACAGTCTTTGGTCTTTGGATAGCGTCAGCTTTAACATGAATTCTGTCTTTGTCAGCAACATCTTTGTCAGCAACAGACTCCCCCTAAGCTGATGCATCCAATCACCAAATCTTCCAAGTTTTGATTCAGCATTCAATGTGTCTTCACAGCATCCACTCTGCATTGTAGAAGGAGGATTCTACCAAGCAGCAACAAACTCCGCCTCTCTTCACAGCAACTTCTCATCAACAAACTGCTTCAATCTGTATACTATAAAACAAACATCTCGAGAAACCATAAGAATTTTTCAACATAGTTAAAGAATTATCATCGTACAAGAGATAGTTAAACTGTATCAGATTAAGCATTTCAAATAAAGCACCAACACGCACAATTTTAACAAACACCTTATAACCTGCATGATTTAAAAAATTTTGAACCCACTTTCAAACACAGTCTCCCCCTTTCGGTAACAACTCCTCCAAGAATAACAGTTTCCGTACATTAAGAATTTTAACAGAAAAAGACACTATTTTTGGATTTTTATATTTTTAAATGGAAAGACTGAAAGCAGTAAATAAATATATACAGACAATCTTTTTGCGAGTTTCGAGGGTAAGAGAATCATATCAGTGTGCGGTCATGTCAAAACGCTATTGTTGTTCTTTTAGTTAACATTTTGATAAGCATCCTATAACGATTATCCGTATTGTTGTCCACATAAGCTCAACTTATCATATGTAATCATGGCGAGAGGATACGTTAAGGTATGATTTATACTTACCGACCGGTGTTCATCCACATCACGACACATTCCCGTATCAAGGTATGCACGAGGGTTCATCTTACCGGTGAGTATACCGATTATCATCTGTTTGACCGTATATGATGTGAGAAACTCACTTATTTTGATTGAAAACAAGTCCTATGTGATAGAATCACTTATTGATGAGGAACTTGATTTTCAGATGCATGAGGGCACAGGAGCAAGTCCGTGAACAGGTCAGTACTTTCGTACAGCAGAGAGACGAACTTGTCTCCCGGATAAATGTGATATATTATCACTTATTTTGGGGACATGTGATTGTTGATCACTTATTGATGGTCGAATGCAATATGTACACGTATGTATGATATCATGGAAGATCTAGACTTGCGTCCCCGTTATTTTTCTCGGTAAAAGATACAACCATGATACCCAGATGATAAGCAGCATAAAGACCGAATATTTCAGAACCTCGGCAATCTCTCAAACGAAATTTCGGTACTAAGACCATATGCCAATGAATGGTTCCCACCCGGTCGTCAGTCGATTTAAGTTTATATCACCCTGCACACTTTAAAATGATTGTGAGCCTACCGATACATCTTATATAGAGCTGCTTAGCATATTTCGTTTAAGGTTTAAAGAGGTTTAGACAGACCACTGATGTACTATCATTTTCTCTTTTGCTCGCCAGGAAACTCATTTTTGCTTTTCTATTGTTTTTGTGTTTTTGAAAATTTTCCGATGTTTTTGTATTTTTTATTTTTAAGAAAAACAGTAAACTATTTACAAAAATTCTTATGAAAAACCAGTTATTCAGGATTCCTCATCCCATTGAGTTCGACTAAGTGTTCAAAGCGAGCTCGATCAAAAGCTTTTGTGTAAAGATCTGCCAGGTTATCTAGTGTGTCGAATCAGCACTTTGAACTTCAATTTAAATCAATTAATATAAATATCAACAATCTCACCTCCCCCTTCATGTGCCTGGAGCAGCCACTATCAACATACCATAAGTTGATAATCCTCCTTAGCAGCTCCTGCACACACCAACTAAAAAATTAGTTAGATTGGGGGACCCAAGCCTTAATGGTCTTGGGTCGTCCAAATTCACCAACTAATGGAACATCCATCCAATATCCATTACTCCTTACTGGAGTCTTGGATCTCACACCTGTTGATGTAAATGGGTTTTGATTTCCATAAGGTCTATGGTCCTGAGGGTTCCTATATGTATTTGGACTATTTAACCTTTGAAAATTTTGATTCCAAGAAGCATGATTGTTATAATTTCTAAAGCCATTGTTATAAAAAGTTCGACCACCATTATTTTGGTATCGATTTTGATATTGACCTTGACTTCTGAAATTATTAGAATTTCCATTAAAATTGTTCATCCTAGATGAACTGCTTCTAGGTCTGTCATATCTGCCTGGTGGAGATCTAGGTTGAAATCTTTGTTGATTTCTTTGGAAACGAGGAACTTGTGGAGTTCCCTTTTCAGCCCTATCTACACCACCAGCAACACTCGGTTGTTGCTTTGGAGCAGATTTCTTTTGAGAATTTGAGACCTTTTCCTCAATATCACCTTGCTTCTCAGGTGATTTCCCTCTTTGTTTCTCACTAACTTGTGCTTCAACCTTTTTGTTAGGACAGCAGCTAGCTACATGTCCCTTTGTGTGACATTTGAAGCACGATCTCTTATTCGAAGACTTCTTAGTTGAAGCCTTTGAACTAGATTCTGGTTTTGATGATGATGCCTTGGAAGGACTTTGCTCAGTTTGCTTAATTTCATATTTTTCTATGTTTTTGTTTCTAGCAAACTCTACATTTGATACCTTTTCAATAACAGCTGTTTCGGTTTTCATATCACTTCCTTGAACAAAATTAACCTTTTTAACAAAAGTTTGATTATTGTTTTTAGAAGGTGTATTTTTCTTTTTCAAAACAGGTTTGCTGTTATTTTCCTTCTTAGCATCATTATCTTCAAACACATCACCTTTACTGGATGTGAAACTACTTGGTGATGTTGACAGACAATCTGTAAGCTCATCCTCATCAGGTAGGAAAGAATAGTCATGACTAAGAGGAGGTGGGACTTCGTTAAATCCCTGGAATCCCACACTTGTCTTGTCATTACTCTTCTTTAACCCACCCATCATGTGTTTCATAACAAAAGTAGAATCCCTGAATTGACCTAATTTCTTTTCAAGTTCAACAATTTTGAGTTGTGCATCTGACAACTCTTTGCTTTTTTCAGAAATCTCTTTTGTTTTCTCAGCCATCATGTCATGAGCTAAGTCTATGACTTGAAGTTTTTCGTTTAGTTTGCTGGTTAAAACTTCAATTTCAGCTTCATAGCCTTTTATCTTTTTCAAATATGATGACTCGTTTCTTTTAGCAAAGAAATTTAATTCTTTTACATTAGACATTTCGCTCACAAGACTTTTGTTTTGAGTTGACAATTTGTCAACTTCACCCTGTAGTTCACGACACTTTAAGCAAACAGAAGTGGCAGAGTTACTTACCTCTCCTGTTGATTTATCTGAGTTGGCCATGAGAGCAGCAAGTTGAGCTTCCATTCTTTTGATGATTTCATCTTTCTCATCAGCTTCCATTTCATGCTCAGACTCAGGCTTATCCTCTTCAGCATCTGTTGTCTGATCAGCCTTATCTTCCTCAACTTTAGCCTCATCTACTGTAGCTTCACCATCATTGACTGGAGTGATCTCTGCCATGAATGCTTGAGTGACATTTTCATCATTTTCTAAGTGAATGCTCCAGTCATATGAGCCTTCTCTTGCAGTAGATATCAACGCCCTTGAGTTAGAGTTAGAGTTGTTTGAAGCATTCCGATTGTTTGAACTTTGATTCGTATTCTCATGCTTTTGTTTTTGACATTCCCTAGCGAAATGACCATAACTCTGACAGTTAAAGCACCTGACTTTGGTCTTGTCAAAACCTACGCTCTTTCCTACAAACTTCCTTCCAGTTCTGTTCATGAACCTCTTCACACGTCTCGAAATCATGGCCATCTGCCATTGTAGATCCATCTCTTCTAGATCATCAGGGTCAATCTGATCATAATCTTCATCTAAAGTGGCGGGATCAGATATTTTCCCTTGAATGTAGTTCTCATAAGACGCAACAAAAGAAGCAAGTAGAGCAAGATGTTCTTCAGCAGACTTCACACTCATAGGCATTGACTTTGCACTACTTTGCTTTGAAGTTGATGTTCTCTTGACTCCTGTTGATCCTCCTGCAGCAGCTACAAAACACACATCACCATCCTCATTCACTGTGACCTGCTCCTTATCACACGAAATAAATGCAGTTGCAGAGTCGCTAGAAGCATCATGAGGTGAAGAAGATGTAAGCCCATTGTATATCCCTGGATCTTGAACCTGATCATAACCAGTGTCCTTTTTCTTCATACTAAGCTCATAAGCTCTAAGCTTTCCAACTACTTCTTCCAATTCCTTCGTGTCATAGTCTGCTTCTCCCTTAATCATGAGAGTGTAGATATCCCATTTAGCCGGTAGAGCATCAAGCAGCTTGTCATTTTTCTCAATGTCAGTATAGCAATCTATATCATAATTATCCAGTTCTGACATCAGATGGTAGTATCGAGTGATGACGTCTTCAAGTGACTCATTCTTCTTGTACTTGAATACAGCAAACTGCTTCTTCAGTAGATCAACTTTGTTCTTCTTGACATCAGGATTTCCCTCATATCTCTTCTCTAGTGCATCCCACATTTCCTTTGAAGTAGTGTACTTCTTAAAGGTATGCTTGATGCCATCAGGTAAAGACATTTTAATGGCTGCCAAGGCTCTCTTTTCAGCCTCATACATTTTCTTTTGTTCGGCATCCATATCAACATAAGCAGTTATACGTTGTCTTCCCTCAAACTCATGAGTTGGGTTCACATACCCATCGTCTATGCATATCCACATACGCGTGTCCTGGTACTCAACAAAAGATTGAAACCTATCCTTCCATGTCAAGTAGTTCTCCACCTTCATCATCTTAGGTGGTTTGTTCGTCGTGCCTACCTCATGTTCCATCCATAAGAGTTCGTTCAATTTAGACATGTTCGACATTTCAACGTAACTGACTGATAAAACCGTACAAAATTTTTCCGAACACAGTGATTACCAAATTACACCGTTAGAATCGTCTCGAAAAGACGAATCCAAAGATATCTAATGTCGAATACCAAATTCGGAATTTTCCAGAGGTTTTTTTTTTTTTTTTTTTTTTTTTTTTTTTTTTTTTTGTCGTAAAAATCCCACGAGTTCAACGGTGCAAACGGCTTCTTCAGATGTGCTACAGATCGTTCTCTAAACTCGAAACACTGAAAAAATTCCTACGCTTGCCTTTCAAAATTCCACCACTTGTGAATCACACAAGATAGGATCGCACAAGACCCTTTGAAACGCACAAGGACTTCTGGACCGCACAATCCACCAACTTTGGGCCAAACAGTCACTTTAACGGGCCTGGGCCTGGTCGCACAAGTTACTGATTCGCACAAGCTGACTTCTGGTCGCACAAGAGCTCCAAGCGCACAAGATCTCCAAACGAACAAGATCTTCAAACGTACAAGATCTTCAAACGCACAAGCTGAAAACGTACAAGATTTCAGATTTTAAATTTTCAAATGATCGCACAAGAGCTGATTGGGCCACCCAGCCACCCAATCCCGAAATTGCAGCAGCTGACAACACGAAATCTGCTTCCTTTTTGAAACTTTCCAAGCAAAGTCTCAATCAGCACTTCTTTCCATACACGAAATCCAAGCAAAGCTTCTACAAACACGAAAAATAGTCAAACCAATAATCAAAACAGATTAAAACACACAAATTTAAACTGTTCTTCAAATGTTCTTCCTGTTCTTCGTGTTCTTCGCAAAAACCCAGAACTTTAACTCGAAATCTTCAAACAACCAACTACCAAAACAGATCAAAACTCAGAATTTTGAACTGTTCTTCCTTGTTCTTGCTGTTCTTCACGAAAATTATGAATGAGACACCGAAAATTTTCACCCGAAAAACAACTTGAATCCAGATCTTCAGTCTTGAACCACGCACAAGAGCAAAAGCTCTGATACCAAATGTAGGTCCCTTAATCGCGTTGGATCTTAACAAGACAGATAATCTATCAAGGGTGCGGAATCCCCTTGATTGATCTTCGAACCCAGAAACAAGAATAAGTATAAGAACAAGAACTCGAACACACAAACACACAAACTTCCAAACTGATCTTCTGTGATTATCAAACCCTTAGAAGTGTTTTACAATCACTAAGATCTACAAGAACCTAAACAGCCGATTTCTGTTTTGTTCTTAAGCTCTCACACTTGAATGCTCTCTCAAGTTGTCTAAAGTGTCTCTAGTGTCTAACAAGTTTTCTCAAGTGTCTAACCCTAAACATGTAGCAAGAGGTTGTTTATATACTACAACCTACCATACACGAATTGGGCTTTGCCCATATTACATATGTTACATAAACTTGGGCCTAATAGACTTAATATAAACTTGGACTGATTGGGCTTCATAGAGCTCGTTTTTCTTTAAGTCTTCATGATCCAATCTTCTGTTTAATATCCAAAGACCAATCCAAAGCTGTTGTCATATAACATGCACCAACACGTATTACATACCGTGACGTTATTTAGTTCACTTGGGTAAACGATTTTGAAACGATGTCACACAAACGAGGTTTTCGAAATGATATAAACCATACGAGTTTTATTAACGAGATTTATTAACGATTTAATACGAGATGTTTTACAAATTGGTTTTCTAAAACAAAATGTTTTCGAGTTAAGAATCATGGCTACGAGATTTTACAAATTATAACCAACTTGATTTGAGTTGGTTAATTATGTCGCAATACTACACTTTTCAAAAAAAGGTTTTTAATTAAGTATTGCAACATGTAAACTAGCCATGAATCTGACACTCTCAAAAACCTATGTACTCGCCAGCATTTCTTTGCTGACTTTGTTTTCACATATGTTTCAGGTGTTATTGAATGATGTTGATTGCTAGGATGCATGCTCACATAGGACTGGACGAGGCCTTAGTGACTTAATAACAATGATAGACTATGTTTAAATTGTTTATTTATATTTCCAGACGATGTAAATATTTAATGTTTAATAAAATGAAACTTCAAATTTCCGTGTGTTTTGAAACAATGATTCTGTTACAACACTCCACGACGATTCCGCCGCGATTTGTTGTGTTACGCGGTCGGGGTGTGACACGTGACTAATGGTCCACTCAAACAAAGAAACATAAGCATGTGCTCTATAATGTAAAAGTGGCTCAAAACCTCACATATGTAAAGGGTATGATATGTGACATGCATAAAATGCTAATTTCGTAAGCGGATTATTCCCAAATAACCACCCGCTAAATACCCGTCATGCTATTAATTTGAACTTGACCACGACAAAAGACCAAATGGGTTGTGCCATCCCTTGTTAACTTAGTTACTTGTGCTTTTAAGATCGCTTTTGAAACAAGAAAATTTTGAAAATTTTTTGAAATTTTCCCCCATCCCCACACTTGAGGTAAACATTGTCCTCAATGTGTAGTGTTTAAATGAAGGGTCAAAATCGAAAACTTTTACTACTCCCCCATCCCCACACTTGAGGTAAACATTGTCCTCAATGTGTAAGAACTAGAGTTTTTAAAACGCACAAGGGACGTGACACGACTAACCTCTCCAAAATTTCACCCCGGAAAATTAACATACAATTACCATCCACTTATTACTAATCTAAGAATCAAGGTAAAAAGGAAACGCATGCACCTGATTTTTTGTCGCTTGATGCCCATATCTTCTTCTTCTCTTCACAAAACGGTCATCCCTTGAACATAGTGTACCTACAAATCTTAACCCTTGTGTAGAATCATGCTTCTCACAACCATCAAAATTTATTAGCTACCTAGTTCTACCACTTTTATGAAAATATTACCAAGTCACACATTAATTTACTTTGATTTATGTGGAAAAATAATTTACAACAATAACAAGCCTAACTCAAGTTCGTAGGGATCACGGTTGCATTTAGCGTATGCAACAAGCCCTTTTAAACCTTCCAATAGCTCGGGAGGACGAGTAGGCTCATGAGGGTTATATAGGGAACTCACCCACAACGTTTATTTAACTACTAAAATAAAATAAAACTAATAATAATACAAACTCTACAACACTCATACCTGATTTACCTGTCACACCCCGACCACGTAAAACAACAAAACGTGGCGGAAACGTCGGGGAGTGTTGTAACATAATCATTGTTTCATAACACATGGAAATTGAATTACTGTTTTATTGATTAAAAGAGTTACAATGTCTTGACAATCAAAGAAGTATAACATAAATAACTAGTCTTGCATCTTTTATTGTCAATAAGGCCCAATTCCGCCTAAGTGTATCTTGATAAATCCTATGCATCATATCCTGAAACACATGTGAATACGTCAGCATAAAAATGCCTGTGAGATACATAGGTTTTGTGAAAATAGAATTCATGACTTATGTTTAAGAAAATGTTTAGTCATGAACCTTGTAATTTGCTTTGTCTTGTAAATCATTTGAAAAGTGATAAATAAACCAAATGATATATATGTATAAAAGAATGATACATGGTTAAGTAAATAACCAAGTAAAATGAGTTTGTATTATATAAGTTGTTTGTAAAACAATGTATTGTGAAAAGTATGTTATTTGTATAAAATGTTATGTGTCTAAATTGAAATGATTCAAATAACGCTACGATATGTAATTCCATACAAGCACTTATATATAAGAAGTACCAGCGGCGTATCCACCATGCTTGTATCATATTACACATGCCTCGTTACTTATATCACTTACTCAAACCAAACCACCAAAGTAAAATGTTTATGTATAATCAAATGTCAAAATGTTTGTGTGAAAACCATGTCTAATGTAAATCATGAATTGTGTATATCAATGTCAAAATGTTTATGACTATTGTAAATCATGAATTGTGTATATCAATGTCAAAATATTGATGTCTATTGTAAATGATGAATTGTGTATATCAATGTCAAAATGTTTATGTCTATTGTAAATCATGAATTGTGTATATCAATGTCAAAATGTTTATGTCTTTTGTAAATCATGAATTGTGTATATCAATGTCAAAATGTTTATGCCTAATGTAAATCATGAATTGTGTATATCAATGTCAAAATGTTTATGTCTATTGTAAATCATGAATTGTGTATATTAATGTCAAAATGTTTATGTCTAATGTAAATCATGTAATGTGTATCCAAAATATCATGTATGGTAAGTGAAATATATCAACTCAACCATATGTAAAATGCACAAAACAAGGTATTGAAGTAAAAATGGTTTAAATCAAAGTTATGTTTTGTGGAACAAATGCTTGCTATACTGATATAAACATCTATGCGGTATTGTGAAAATGCATACATCCAAGCCTTGTGACTATGGTGATAGACCCCTAAACGAATTTAAAGGTATATCTGTGTTATGCTTATCGAATTCGGTCATTCCTTCCACCCAAACAAACCTAGGGTTCAGGAATGGGAGTTGTCAAGTCCTATGGTACCACTACCTACTAACGAACGGCGTGATCAATGTTAATGAATGTATATTGTCCCATTTGAACAAACCAAATGCCATACCAAAATGTAAGCATGTGATGAATAAGAAATGTACTAAGTATGCACAAAATGGACATACATAGCATAACATGTAATGTAAAACAATGTACTAAGTATGCACACAATGGACATACATAGCATGAAATGTAATGTAAAACAATGTACTAAGTATGCACACAATGGACATACATAGCATAAAATGTAATGTAAAACGATGTACTAAGTATGCACACAATGGACATACATAACATAAGATGTAATGTAAAACGATGTACTAAGTATGAACACAATGGACATACATAGCATGAAATGTAATGTAAAACGATGTACTAAGTATGCACACAATGGACATACATAGCATGAAATGTAATGTAAAACGATGTACTAAGTATGCACACAATGGGCATACATAGCATAACAATGTAATGTAAATCATGTACTATAAATGTACTAATGAACATAGCAAGTATATGATGGGAAAACATGGAAAGCATGAAAATAACAAGTAGGCACATGTGTTTCACACCAAAACAGTTTGGAAAACAGTAAAAGAGGGGTCTATGTACTCACTTGAGATTGCTTAGTAGTCCTTGAGTAACAACCAAACAATGCTAGAGATCACGGATATCAAATGGCACCAAATATAGGTAACTACATTAATAAACCGGACCTACATCGGAAGATTGGATAGAATGAGGGCTCGTAAACCAAATGAGTACGAGAACTCATGTAGTATGGTTTAACAAAGCCTACATACTAAATGAAACCTAACCTAAGTTCTTACGACCCATTACGACCCGTTTAGGTAGCTTATGCTACTTTAACGTGTCGTTCGCGTGAATCGCGTTCGGAATGCCTAACTAGTCCTATGATAAGTAAAATATGCCTTAAAATGTCTAATATTGTTACCAAATCAGTTTAGATACCAAAAGTTATGTTACATATGCTTAAAATGAATTTTGGCGTTAAAAGGGCATTTTGGTAATTTACCTAAGGCATATATACTACCTATCATACAACTACTCAAACGATGTGACCATAAGATATAACCTCGGAAGGTTATCCCCTATACAACTATGGTCACCTAGTGTGTTTGGTCGGATCCAAATGATCAACCAAACGGGTCGGGTTCGAAAGTATAAGCGATTGTTTAGATCGCTTACCTTACGACCCTATATAAGCACTAAACTAAAAGTGACGAGCTAAGCATGTTAAAACATGCTTAACTAAGTTTAGAAAACAGGTTTGGTATCAAAACAAACGGTTTTGATACCCAAGAGTAGTTGGTTACAAAATACGCGTAAATGCGCATTTTGGCCGAAACTACGACTCGTCACTGAGCCTAGATAACGTGGTAATCAGTAGGTATAGTCACAAGAGACTATAACCATCGTGATTACGCTCATGTTATGAAGTGGTAACACAAAAAGTCAAACATAGTTTGACTTTCGGACTCGAAAAGTGATAAAAGAACGAAGGAACACTTAGAGCTTTTAGATCAGATTTGTGGGTTCAACTTAGAGCTTTTAGATCAGATTTGTGGGTTTTTGCAAATGAATGGGGTTGGGTATTTATAGGAATGTTGGAACCGTTAGGATCGTTTATCGAATAACGTGCTTTGATCTTGTCCATACACTTGTTGAAATACCCATGGAACACCAAATTGGCCCCTCATTACACTGAAGAGGCAAGTGCAAAAGGTGGAAAGGCCAGATTCAATGTTTCTGCATTCTGCTGTTCTGGAGACCCCTTACGGACCGTAAGGGAATGGCTTACGGTCCGTAAGCCATCAACTATGCAAAAATGTCAGATTTGGTCCCTGCACCTTGTTTCGTTGCGTAACGGCACTTCTAACACCCGTCAATCCCAATTTCAAGCTCCACAATGATGTTAAGACATAGGGAACATGAAATATGCTTGAAAACATCACGGATGTCGGTTCGTTTGGCCGTACGATTGCGTTGTTCGGTTAATTACGACGGGAGTCGTAACGAACACAAAAACGATCCAAATTAAGCGACGAATGGATTTTTTTGACAAGCCAAACACTAAAGAATAATATTATAATGCTGACATAAATTTTTGGAGGTCCGGATGTATTCAGAATGTAAGATATGCGCGAAAGTTCAAACTTGTGCACTTTTTGACACTTTTAGTCCCTGAATGACCCAAAAGTTTATTTTAGCACACCGAACCCCTCAAAGCCTATTTCTAAGCTATGTAAAGGATATTTATGGTATGTTTAACTCATGTTCATGTTCTGGAATGTCTGTTACAGTTCAAATCGGCATACTTTCACAGTTTGTCGAATTTAGTCCCTGTAAGCGATTAAACTTGATTTTGTCATACCAAAGCCTTCAAAACTTATTTCTAATTTATGTAAAGGTTATTTAAGGTATGTGAAGCCTATTTCACTATTCCAGAGTGTTCGTTGCATTAAACTGGTTATATTTACGCATCAGTGCGCGTATAACCTTCCAGAAAGCGATTTAGAGCCCGAAATCGAACAAGAATTGATATGTGCAAATGATACACATATTTGTACAAATCCTAAGTATGAAATACAATATTTCATTGGTTTGGTATTTGTTTGATGGTCGCAGTGACCCAGGTGTCACAGTCTCCCATACTTTAGGAAATTTCGTCCCGAAATTTATTCAGAGGAAACTCGTGAGAGCTTGAAACATGAAGTTGAAAAGATTAAACAACACTGGTTAGAGTCCTGAACTTATAGTAACTTTACAATAACATCATGCTTGCAATGTGAGAGGGACACTAATATACAAGTATATAAAGCGTCATTGGTGCGTCCACCGTACCTCTATTATATTGTTCACATTTCGTTATGGTTGTCACTATCGGTTCTTACACATAATAAGTCTTACCGAGGTTTCCGTGCACTGAACTTCGCAATTATGTATGCATCCATAATTACGTAATTCCTTGCATAGTCATGTAGTGCATCTTATAATGTGTAGGGGAAGAATGCAATGAACGAGCTTGTGATGATTGTGACTAGACCACCATAGGGTCCTTTTTAATTAAATCAATAAATGATTTAAATAGACTACCAAGGAGTTTGTTTAGCTACATCAGCGCATGTCATTTTTTAACCAGATTCTGATTCAATCTTTTTTACTAGACCACTAGGAGGGTCTCTTATGAATCATGGAGTGGTACTATATAATCCAAGGGTCTTAACTAACACGTAGAAGCCCAATAAGGATTTAGGGTAGTACCTTTTTGAATATCCTTCTACGAATCCCTCATATGAAAATACGAAAGGTTCTACGAGGATTTGGATAACGAATATCCAGAGTATACAAAAACACAAAAATGCATAAAAGAAAACACAAAGTGCATAAACACATAATCACATAAATGTTTAGCTTGATTTTAGATTTGTTATCATTTTGTTAATTTGTTCTGCTAACTGTGCACATGTATTCAAAGCACACCAGGTATCCAATCATTGGATTTTGATTGGTGCTTTAAATATTTCTAAGAATCTAACTATAAAGATAGAAAGATCCTTTAAAGGGAAAATTCGATTTCGATTATAAGGAACCAAAATGTTCGAATTTAGGTACACAAGGAATCCAATTAAGGACTCTGATTTGAGTGATAACCATCCACAAGGGTCTTAATTGTGAAGATAAAAAGATCCCATATTGATTTTAGAAGTTGAAGATGTTTTGAAACCTTGCACTGGATGTGCTTAAGTCAAAACATGAAGTAAAAAAAATGCTTATGAGGTTGAGATGCTCGATATGCCAAGGCGACATATGAAGTGGAATTTGAAAGTTAAGTCAATGTATGAGGAAAAATATTTTTGAAAACTATGCATGGGGTTCTAAAAAATGTGTTCAATGTTTTTGAAACCTTATATATTTGAAATCATAAAGTAGGTGTATTAGGTAAAAATGTTTTAAAATCATGCGAGACAAATTTTGAAATTATGTATAAGGTTTTTGAAAACATGATTGATGCTTTTGAAATAATGCACTTGATATAAGTAATTATACTGTATTATTATCATTTTGAAATCATGCATTTGATATGTTAAGTAAATACACTATATTAAGAACGTTTTCGAACTATATATAAAATGTTTTTGAAGTCATGAAGGTTGTTTTTGAAATACTCATACTATGTATGTTGAAAAATCAAAACGTAATGGGTATGAGATTTGAAAAATACCCTTAGTTATCTAACCAAGGATTCAAAGGCACAGATGTGCAGAAGCATGATTACTCATAATGTCACTTTATTTTCTGTGCTTCGTATCTTAGAATGAAACGAGTACTTAGAATTTTCTAAGGGAATCATGAGTAAACACAAAAATGGGTAATATTCACAAGAGTAGTTTGTAAGGAACATAGTTCCTTAATGTAGGTATTATAGGGAAATGCCATACACACATGTAACTACACTTGTATATCAGAATTTGTGAACAACAATTTATTTATAAACAAAACTGATTGTTTCACATTACAAGAAAAACAAAGAAATAAAAGCATAAGATTTAAAACAGTAACATCTTATACTCAGCCAAATGCTCATCCGTGGGTCAGATTTGCATTGACAATCTTTGTTCACTTGTTCCGGAAATAGCTCGTCTCACCGTAGTTGTACCAAGTACCAGATGGTAAACGAGCTGGAGCAGGGTTGACTTGGGGTTGGGTAGCAGCAAGGTTTATAGCAGCTTTGTTTTGGATAGCAAAGCAGCATATGTTAACCAAATGTCCCCACCGTCCATAGTAGGTACATTTGGGGTAGGGTATGAGGTTTGAATGATGACGGTTGCATCGTCTGCACCATGGGGCAGCTCCTAAGTACGGCTTCCTAGCTGGTGGCGCTGTCATTCGGCTAGGTCCCGCTTGATTAGGTGTAACTGCTGCGGGTTTCTTTGAAGCCTTACGCTTCCTTGATTTTGGTGCAGGCTTGACTTCTGCTTCCTTTGGCGACTCTTGAGTGGCTTCATTGTTGA
This sequence comes from Helianthus tuberosus, assembly GCA_030545235.1. Lineage (NCBI taxonomy): Eukaryota > Viridiplantae > Streptophyta > Magnoliopsida > Asterales > Asteraceae > Helianthus > Helianthus tuberosus. Next base: position 29,168 of record JARYGA010050903.1, on the reverse strand, counting down.
GACGAGACATAGCAATGCCTAAATCCACCGTCTTCAGAATCACTTCGCCTATTTGCTGAGCAAATTTGGCTGTTTGCTCGGACATTTGAGCGTTGCTGAGAGGAAGAGACATTCTAGAAGGAAAAGAAAGACATAGGAGGAAACAAAAGAAATGACAACGCATAGAAATTGCGATCATTTGTTTGTTACCAAAGGCAAACAAATGAGACGGTGACTAATCAAAGTAAGCGGGTCATATTAATGTATCGCGAAGACATGTTTTAGCCTATAAGTGGACACTCACCCCAAGAGTTCCCAGGTAAGAGTGACTAGTCCGATTATGTGGATTTCTACGAACACTCTAGCGTTAGACAGAAAACTCAGAGTACAGGTATCCACTCTTCCAGATTGCACGTGTTCACACTATAAGACCCAAACTTTGACGAGGTTTTGAAAATTCAAAGGGGTTCAAAACCTTATAACAGAGGGTTCAAAACCTAGTAATCAATCATCCTATAACAGATGATTAGTTTTCAAAGTGGTTTTGAAATTTATGTTCTTGTTGCGGTTATCGCCTACGGAGAGGTGACAGTATTGTTTTATGTCTAAACGCAAGTAAACTCGCGTTAGGGTCCTAGGAAGGTTATAGACTAGGTCAAAGCATTACTAATAACCTAATTCCCTATAACCATGAGCTCTGATACCAACTTTTCTGTCACACCCCGACCACGTAAAACAACAAAACATGGCGGAAACGTCGAGGAGTGTTGTAACAGAATCATTGTTTCATAACACATGGAAATTGAATTATTGTTTTATTGATTAAAAGAGTTACAATGTCTTGACAATCAAAGAAGTATAACATAAATAACTAGTCTTGCATCTTTTATTGTCACTAAGGCCCAATTCCGCCTAAGTGTATCTTGATAAATGCTATGCATCATATCCTGAAACACATGTAAAAATAGGTATGTCAGCATAAAAATGCCTGTGAGATACATAGGTTTTGTGAAATACAATTCATGACTTATGTTTAAGAAAATGATTAGTCATGAACCTTGTAATTTGCTTTGTCTTGTAAATCATTTGAAAAGTGATAAATAAACCAAATGATATATATGTATAAAATAATGATACATGGTTAAGTAAATAACCAAGTCAAATGAGTTTGTATTAGATAAGTTGTTTGTAAAACAATGTATTGTGAAAAGTATGTTATTTGTATAAAATGTTATGTGTCTATATTGAAATGGTTCAAATAACGCTACGATATGTAATACCATATAAGCACTTATATATAAAAAGTACCAGCGGCGTATCCACCATGCTTGTATCATATTACACACGCCTCGTTACTTATATCACTTACTCAAACCAAACCACCAAAGTAAAATGTTTATGTATAATCAAATGTCAAAATGTTTATGTGAAAACCATGTCTAATGTCTATGTCTAATGTAAATCATGGATTGTGTATATCAATGTCAAAATATTTATGTCTATTGTAAATCATGAATTGTGTATATCAATGTCAAAATATTTATGTCTATTGTAAATCATGAATTGTGTATATCAATGTCATAATGTTTATGTCTATTGTAAATCATGAATTGTGTATGTCAATGTCAAAATGTTTATGTCTATTGTAAATCATGAATTGTGTATATCAATGTCAAAATGTTTATGTCTAATGTAAATCATGAATTGTGTATATCAATGTCAAAATGTTTATGTCTATTGTAAATCATGAATTGTGTATATCAATGTCATAATGTTTATGTCTAATGTAAATCATGTAATGTGTATCCAAAATATCATGTATGGTAAGTGAAATATATCAACTCAACCATATGTAAAATGCACAAAAACAAGGTATTGAATTAAAACATGGTTTAAATCAAAGTTATGTTTTGTGGAACAAATGCATGCTATACTGATATAAACATCTATGCGGTATTGTGAAAATGCATACATCCAAGCCTTGTGACTGTGGTGATAGACCCCTAAAAGAATTTAAAGGTCTATCTGTGTTATGTTTATTGAATTCGGTCATTCCTTGCACCCAAACAAACCTAGGGTTCAGGAATGGGAGTTGTCAAGTCCTATGGTACCACTACCTACTAACGAACGGCGTGATCAATGTTAATGAATGTATATTGTCCCATTTGAACAAACAAAATGTCATACCAAAATGTAAGCATGTGATGAATAAGAAATGTACTAAGTATGCACACAATGGACATACATAGCATAACATGTAATGTAAAACAATGTACTAAGTATGCACACAATGGACATACATAGCATGAAATGTAATGTAAAACAATGTACTAAGTATGCACACAATGGACATACATAGCGTAAAATGTAATGTAAAACGATGTACTAAGTATGCACACAATGGACATACATAGCATGAAATGTAATGTAAAACGATGTACTAAGTATGCACACAATGGACATACATAGCATGAAATGTAATGTAAAACGATGTACTAAGTATGCACACAATAGACATACATAGCATGAAATGTAATGTAAAACGATGTACTAATATGCACACAATGGGCATACATAGCATAACAATGTAATGTAAATCATGTACTATAAATGTACTAATGAACATAGCAAGTATATGATGGGAAACATGGAAAGCACAAAAATAACAAGTAGGCACATGTGTTTCACCCCAAAACAGTTTGGAAAACAGTAAAAGAGGGGTCTATGTACTCACTTGAGATTGCTTAGTAGTCCTTGAGTAACAACCAAACAATGCTAGAGATCACGGATATCAAATGGCACCTAATATAGGTAACTACATTAATAAACCGGACCTAAATTGGAAGATTGGATAGAATGAGGGCTCGTAAACCAGATGAGTATGAGAACTCATGTAGTATGGTTTAACAAAGCCTACATACTAAATGAAACCTAACCTAAGTGCTTACGACCCATTACGACCCGTTTAGGTAGCTTGTGCTACTTTAACGCGTCGTTCGCGTGAAACGCGTTCGGAATGCCTAACTAGTCCTATGATAAGTAAAATATGCCTTAAAATGTCTAATATTGTTACCAAATCAGTTTAGATACCAAAAGTTATGTTACATATGCTTAAAATGAATTTTGGCGTTAAAAGGGCATTTTGGTAATTTACCTAAGGCATATATACCACCTATCATACAACTACTCAAACGATCTGACCATAAGGTATAACCTCGGAAGGTTATCCCCTATACAACTATGGTCACCTAGTGTGTTTGGTCAGATCCTAATGATCGACCAAACGGGTCGGGTTCGAAAGTATAAGCGATTGTTTAGATCGCTTACCTTACGACCCTATATAAGCACTAAACTAAAAGTGACGAGCTAAGCATGTTAAAACATGCTTAACTAAGCTTAGAAAATAGGTTTGGTATCAAAACAAATGGTTTTGATACCCAAGAGTAGTTTGGTTACAAAATACGCGTAAATGCGCATTTTGGCCGAAACTACGACTCGTCACTGAGCCTAGATAACGTGGTAATTAGTAGGTATAGTCACAAGAGACTATAACCATCGTGATTACGCTCACGTTATGAAGTTCAACCGAACTTCGTGTTGACCATAAACTGGTCAACGCAGAAAGTCAAACATAGTTTGACTTTCGGACTCGAAAAGCGATAAAAAAACGAAGGAACACTTACAAAGGGTCCCCGCTAGTAAATCTTGATCGAATAGCTCAGGTATGAAGTAATGGCTTCAACTTATAGCTTTTAGATCAGATTTGTGGGTTTTTTCAAATGAATGGGGTTGGGTATTTATAGTAATGTTGGAACCGTTAGGATCGTTTATCGAATAACGTGCTTTGATCTTGTCCATACACTTGTTGAAATACCCATGGAACACCAAATTGGCCCCTCATTACACTGAAGAGGCAAGTGCAAAAGGTGGAAAGGCCAGATTCAATGTTTCTGCGTTCTGCTGTTCTTGAGACCCCTTACGGACCGTAAGGGTATGGCTTACGGTCCGTAAGCCATCAACTATGCAGAAATGTCAGATTTGGTCCCTGCACCTTGTTTCGTTGCGTAACGGCACTTCTAACACCCGTCAAACCCAATTTCAAGCTCCACAATGATGTTAAGACATAGGGAACATGAAATATGCTTGAAAACATCATGGATGTCGGTTCGTTTGGCCGTACGATTGCGTTGTTTGGTTAATTACGACGGGAGTCGTAACGAACGCAAAAACGATCCAAATTAAGCGACGAATGGATTTTTTGACAAGCCAAACACTAAAGAATAATATTATAATGCTTACATAAATTTTTGGAGGTCCGGATGTATTCAGAACGTAAGATATGCGCGAAAGTGCAAACTTGTGCACTTTTTGACACTTTTAGTCCCTGAGTGACCCAAAAGTTTATTTTAGCACACCGAACCCCTCAAAGCCTATTTCTAAGCTATGTAAAGGATATTTATGGTATGTTTAACTCATGGCCATGTTCCGGAATGTCTGTTACAGTTCAAATCGGCATACTTTCGCAGTTTGTCAAATTTAGTCCTGGTAAGCGATTAAACTTGATTTTGTCATACCAAAGCCTTCAAAACTTATTTCTAAGTTATGTAAAGGTTATTTAAGGTATGTGAAGCCTATTTCACTATTCTGGAGTGTTCGTTGCATTAAACTGGTTATATTTACGCATCAGTGCGCGTATAACCTTCTAGAAAGCGATTTAGAGCCCGAAATCGAACAAGAATTGATATGTGCAAATGATACACATATTTGTACAAATCCCAAGTATGAAATACAATATTTCATTGGTTTGTTATTTGTTTGATGGTCGTAGTGACCCAGGTGTTACATTACCTCTCATGGTGGTCGAAGTGCACTTTTGCCTACCGAGTTTCCAACATACACTCGGTAATTAGCATGGCGAATCCATACTCTTTTTATTATATTCAGCATACGTAATGTACAACTTCAGGGTCGTATCTTAACAACATGGCCATTGTCTTGCAAGGCTACTCTTCGAATCCTTGTACCCAAAAACGCATCCCCAACTTTGTTGGTTGGGGTGACAAGTACGGGAGAAGGATGAATATGAACGTGAGTTTCTTTCGGATTCGATTCGTCTAGCGGTGTCCTGTCTTCCACTCGGTTCAAACATTCGACTTCTTGCTCCGAAAGATCTCTAACCTCTTCCACCACATCACCATCAATCAGGGTACCATTAGCCAAAACCTCTTGGTCTCGCCTAAGTTGGGCCATCTCTATGACAACCCAAACTTTCAAGGTTTGTAACGTTAATCCCGTGATCTTAACTTCTCGTTAATTGTTTCTCTCCAACGAGCTGTGTTGTTGTTATAACTCAGTTAGTTTACATGTTTGTATATTTTGGGCCAACACACGCACACTCGTAGGCCCAAACCAAACACCCGTATTCGAAAACCTTAGAGTTGGGCCTAGTATATGCTTAATTATTTAGACTTGAGTTACTACTTGGCGGGTTTTGTAAGCCCAAACCTTAACAACTTTGCAAGTTGTTATGGCAGCCCAATTAGGTGGGCTTGAGCCCATTAGCTCGGCCAAATAAGTGAACCGCTCAAATTCTATCTAATATGTTTACGTATTGTATTTTGATTAGCTTAAAACTCAAACAAACCCTACTTCTCCTCTCTTGATTGCGACGACAGTAGATACCTCTCCCCCTCTCGTTCAGTGAAGACGTCGGCAGCCTCACTCCTTCGAAATATTAGTTCTCTTGGTCGAGCTTTCGGTTAGTTTGACTACTCTCATTTCTTGTTGATTTTATGTTCGTAATTCTCGTTGATTAGGGTGATGTTTGCACCACAACATAGGAAAATCATAATAAAGATGACTAAATGATGTTGGCCACTTGTTGATTATCGTGATCATGCGTATGTATTTTGTAAATGACAATGGTAATAAATCTAATGGTAATAAAGCTGATAGGGGTGTGGGTTCGATCAATTAACAGCATAGGTGATCACATGTGAATTTTTGTGATATTTGAATTGATGAATATATGATGAATAATGGGTGGATACAAACTGTTATGATTAATAAGTACATATGATTGTCATGCATGGAACTAGGGTTTAGCACTGATTAATTAATTATGAATAAGTGACTGAATAATTAGTTGATCAATTATTGTTATTCATATGGATGTAATGTTTATGAGTTTTGTGCTATATCGAAAATTGTGCTGCAAGTGTTTCTTAATTCTTTTCAACAAGTTTGCATGTGCTTGCATGTATAAAGTAATGATGGCTGAATAATTCACGTGTCCCTCTTTTGATGATGATCTGATGAGTCATTATTACCCTTGAACACTTAGCCAATCATCTCCACTTTGCCGCCCAAAATTGTAGATGGTGATGAGGTATAAATTGATGATCAAACATAATTTATTACCCTCATGTGATGTGTGAATGATTTCGATATTGATGTTCATGTGAGTATGGTTGTAATTGTGTCGTTATGTGTATTTTCATCTTGTATGGATCAAAGTGTTTTAAGCATGAGAAAATAATTATGTTGTTTCCTCCAATTTAACCTTGCTCGATTTCGAATAAATGTTAACTCAAGACTGTATGTGCAAACCATGATGTCGAAATGAATGACTATAGGCATTCGTTGATTAAACAGTAGTAATCGATCCGATTCGGTGGGCTAGGGAATATGCATGAACTATTATGCTATTCTTAGTGTGACATGTTAAATTTCCTCATTGAAACCTGAATTGATAACATGTGACCTGATTAATAACATGTGATGTTTGATTAGAATCTAATGTAACCCACCTACTGGATAGATCGAATTAAAGAATGGGCCGCACAATATAATTCGAATTGGGCTGTTATAATCGGACGGCCCAACCGGCCACGCAAAGGCAATGGCGTTAACTTCCTGGTGGGCCGAATAGATTTAATGGATGGAATGATAGTGTGGTGATTTTTTGTAACTATTTATTGGGCTGGTGGTTTGGGAACTATGCAATGGGCCGCATTTTAATAGAGTAGTGTGTTGTTAGGCAGTGATGTTTGTGATACGAAATTTATGTGATCTGAATGCGAATGGTGTGCTATGTAAACTTGCGTTGTAAATAAACTATGCCCAGAATGCTTGTAAGACGTACGTGATGTTACATGTTTCATTGCTTACTGTTTGAACAATACGTGTGAATAGTTGCGTGATCTGTGAATTCATGAAACTGACTGTCTTTGGTAACCACGGTAGGGTTTGATTGATCAACTGTTAAACAAGCACTTAGTCTAACCGAGCAAACCAAGGTGAGTTCACATTTTCTACAAGGCATGGGATTCCCAGAGGTTGGGAATGGGTAAAGGATTTGAACGGAAACTGCGTGATCTTCTGGTTTGGAACACGTACACACCCTCTTTATTGAAGGGTGACAACACGTACTAAGAACTTAATCGGAACCTGCGTAATCTCCTGGTTTGGGGATTGCGTACACACCCTCTTTATTGAAGGGTGACAACACGGATACTAGACCAAAACTCTCTATCATGAAGTCCCTCCTTTTATATCGACTTAATCGCCGGGCCAATGGCGAGTGGGTCATTAGTTAGATAGCGCTATTTAGGTTTGACAAGCCTCACACCGTGCCGCAGAGGACGGGCGTGAACTAATGGATCTGGGCACTAGTCAATGATGATAGACATTGACGTCAGGGCACCAACTTACTTTAGTCAGTGGTCGATATGGTAAACGGGTCTAGTGGTTCACATGGGGAAACCCCCACTGGTTATGGTTTGGGAAGAAGGAACTGGTTAATCATATTTTCAACTATGGGGTAACCCCCACGGCTAGTAAGCCAGCTAAAGACAAACTATGTTTTCGAAAACAACTTAAAACAAACACCCAATTGTGAACTCGCTCAACTTTGTTGTTGACTCGTTGTTACATGCCTTGCAGGTCATTCGGTACACATGGAGCTTGCACAGGGAGGTGCGGTCGTTGTGGGACAGGGCAGTGTGTGCCGTGCTAAAAACATTACTTTATTTCGTACTTAATACTTACATTGGGTTTTACAATTATGCTTCCGCTAAACACTTAACTACGTTTTTGATTTGAAACACCTTTCATATTGTGTGGTTGAATTTTACTTATTACTTGTTATGTTCAATATGATTGGTGGCTTGATCCTGGTATATCACGCTCCCTGCGGTGATACTCCGCTAGTGGGATTTTGGGGGTGTGACAGATTGGTATCAGAGCCATTGGTTATAGTGAACTTGGTTTTAAAAAAGGGGGAAACTTTTGGGATAAAACCAGACTATAACCTGAACAGTGCTCAACGATCCACAACGACGCTTCGCTCCACGTGCTAGACTCCACACTATAGGTGATATGATTTATGTTTATATTGCCTACTTGCTAGTTACATAGAACTTTGCTCGTGATATGCTTAGATAAACGTAACAACTATTGTTTGAAAACACTTGTGTGCTTACTCTCTTCTGTCATCGCACTTTCGCGAACCTCTCTCACCCATGTTTCCTTTGATGTGACGGTACACATTTGTTTATGACGAAACACACGAACACACACTCGTCACTATAGCAAGATGGCATGGATTGCTTGCTCACCTTATGATGCATTGATAGTATGCCATAGTCCTTAGGTTTTAGTGATCTTATTACCTTGACGACCTCCGTTTGACATCTGAGTTTGAGGAACCATTTGACATGAGTTAGGAGGAACTGATATGAGCATGCAAATCGCAATATTATTGTGGGTGCACACATAATAATAATGTGGGGGTGCATGCGAGTCCCAGTGAGCCTTGACAAGTGGAGAAGGGGTTCCGTTCCGTTATTTGACCGATGTGAAACATAACAAACCTATAGGGGTCATAGCAGTGATTGTCCCCTACTCGAATGTGAACTTTTCATTCATCTCTGGATCCTTTCGAATCTCGATGCTATCGAGTATTACCTGAACACCCATCTGAACACCTAGCGAACCGTGTAGAATGTTAGGTGCTTATATGAACGTCCCTGAGTAGGATGTCGCAGCGTCGAATGATCGATCGATACCTTTCTTTTTCCTCTTCGTTTGCTGGAACTCATGTATTGACGCCTCAGATTCTGAAGTGCGATCACTTCTGCAACACTCCCGCAACATACTGAGTATTACTCGAACCACTTGCAACGTCGATGGACAGGAGGATGAGCGTAGCACTTTACCGACCTCAGTACTTTGACGACCCTGATTACCGGCAATGAGCACCAGCGAATTGGCTTCAAACGAATCCTTAACCCTTGTCAGCAACTCATGGGAGTCAACTCTTATGAATCAATCGGGGCATAAGTGAGGACAGCTGATGGTAGTATGGAAGGTGTGACTGCCAGCACAGTGAGTAACGCGTTAGGACGTGGATCAGAATGTGAAAAGATGGACCTTGATGGTGAAGAGTCGTAGAGCTTCGTTTCAAACAACAGCATTAGAGGCAACAGTCACGGCAACAACAAGGTATTTGTAATGGTAACCAACAGTATGGAAAGTGAAGGTGCTTACGGCATGGAGTGGCCAATGTTAAATTCAACGACAACAACCAAGGGAACGACGGCCGTACTGGAAATCCTCGCAAAGAGTACAACAACACGGGAAATGATGCTCATAGAGGGACATTAGTGATTGGCGTGGGCGACGCCGGGATTATAACAACATGGTAGCCTACGTGTTCTTGGTGACTAATCACTTCGCCACTGTTCTGCTTAACCCTGATGCTTCTTGAAACCCAACCTGTTGTGGAATCGGCTGATGGCGTAAACAATGAAACCACTACTGAGGCTGAAGCTACTGCGGAATTTCGGGACGAAATTCCAAACCAACGGGGGGGGGGGGGGTGATATGACACCCAAGGAAAACCAGGAAAAAGTACGCAACCTAACTAGCTTCCTCAGTAACTACGCGCTAAATTTCGGGATGAAATTTCTTTCAAGTTGGGGATGATGTGACAACCCGAACTTTCAAGGTTTGTAACGTTAATCCCGTGATCTTAACTTCTCGTTAATTGTTTCTCTCCAACGAGCTGCGTTGTTGTTATAACTCAGTTAGTTTACATGTTCGTATATTTTGGGCCAACACACGCACACTCGTAGGCCCAAACCAAACACCCGTATTCGAAAACCTTAGAGTTGGGCCTAGTATATGCTTAATTATTTAGACTTGAGTTACTACTTGGTGGGTTTTGTAAGCCCAAACCTTAACAACTTTGCAAGTTGTTATGGCAGCCCAATTAGGTGGGCTTGAGCCCATTAGCCCGGCCAAATAAGTGAACCGCTCAAATTCTATCTAATATGTATATGTATTATATTTTGATTAGCTTAAAACTCAAACAAACCCTACTTCTCCTCTCTTTATTGCGATGACAGTAGATACCCCTCACCCTCTCGTTCAGTGAAGACGTCGGCAGCCTCACTCCTTCGAAATATTAGTTCTCTTGGTCGAGCTTTCGGTTAGTTTGACTACTCTCATTCCTTGTTGATTTTATGTTCGTAATTCTCGTTGATTAGGGTGATGTTTGCACCACAACATAGGAAAATCATAATAAAGATGACTAAATGATGTTGGCCACTTGTTGATTATCGTGATCATGCGTATGTATTTTGTAAATGACAATGGTAATAAATCTAATGGTAATAAAGCTGATAGGGGTGTGGGTTCGATCAATTAACAGCATAGGTGATCACATGTGAATTTTTGTGATATTTGAATTGATGAATATATGATGAATAATGGGTGGATACAAACTGTTATGATTAATAAGTACATATGATTGTCATGCATGGAACTAGGGTTTAGCACTGATTAATTAATTATGAATAAGTGACTGAATAATTAGTTGATCAATTATTGTTATTCATATGGATGTAATGTTTATGAGTTTTGTGTTATATCGAAAATTGTGCTGCAAGTGTTTCTTAATTCTTTTCAACAAGTTTGCATGTGCTTGCATGTATAAAGTAATGATGGCTGAATAATTCACGTGTCCCTCTTTTGATGATGATCTGATGAGTCATTATTACCCTTGAACACTTAGCTAATCATCTCCACTTTCCCGCCCAAAATTGTAGATGGTGATGAGGTATAAATTGATGATCAAACATAATTTATTACCCTCATGTGATGTGTGAATGATTTCGATATTGATGTTCATGTGAGTATGGTTGTAATTGTGTCGTTATGTGTATTTTCATCTTGTATGGATCAAAGTGTTTTAAGCATGAGAAAATAATTATGTTGTTGCCTCCCATTTAATCTTGCTCGATTTCGAATAAATGTTAACTCAAGACTGTATGTGCAAACCATGATGTCGGAATGAATGCCTATAGGCATTCGTTGATTAAACAGTAGTACTCGATCCGATTCGGTGGGCTAGGGAATATGCATGAACTATTATGCTATTCTTAGTGTGACATGTTGAATTTCCTCATTGAAACCTGAATTGATAACATGTGACCTGATTAATAACATGTGATGTTTGATTAGAATCTAATGTAACCCACCTACTGGATGGATCTAATTAAAGAATGGGCCGCACAATATAATTCGAATTGGGCTGTTATAATCGGACGGCCCAACCGGCCACACAAAGGCAATGGCGTTAACTTCCTGGTGGGCCGAATAGATTTAATGGATGGAATGATAGTGTGGTGATTTTTTGTAACTATTTATTGGGCTGGTGGTTTGGGAACTATGCAATGGGCCGCATTTTAATAGAGTAGTGTGTTGTTAGGCAGTGATGTTTGTGATATGAAATTTATGTGATCTGAATGCGAATGGTGTGCTATGTAAACTTGCATTGTAAATAAACTATGCCCAGAATGCTTGTAAGACGTACGTTATGTTACATGTTTCATTGCTTACTGTTTGAACAATACGTGTGAATAGTTGCGTGAACTATGAATTCATGAAACTGACTGTCTTTGGTAACCACGGTAGGGTTTGATTGATCAACTGTTAAACAAGCACTTAGTCTAACCGAGCAAACCGAGGTGAGTTCACATTTTCTACAAGGCATGGGATTCCCAGAGGTTGGGAATGGGTAAAGGATTTGAACGGAAACTGCGTGATCTACTGGTTTGGAACACGTACACACCCTCTTTATTGAAGGGTGACAACACGTACTAAGAACTTAATCGGAACCTGCGTAATCTCCTGGTTTGGGGATTGCGTACACACCCTCTTTACTGAAGGGTGACAACACGGATACTAGACCAAAACTCTCTATCATGAAGTCCCTCCTTTTATATCGACTTAATCGCCGGGCCAATGGCGAGCAGGTCATTAGTTAGATAGCGCTATTTAGGTTTGACAAGCCTCACACCGTGCTACAGAGGACGGGCGTGAACTAATGGATCTAGGCACTAGTCAATGATGATAGACATTGACGTCAGGGCACCAACTTACTTTAGTCAGTTGTCGATATGGTAAACGGGTCTAGTGGTTCACATGGGGAAACCCCCACTGGTTATGGTTTGGGAAGAAGGAACTGGTTAATCATATTTTCAACTATGGGGTAACCCCCACGGCTAGTAAGCCAGCTAAAGACAAACTATGTTTTCGAAAACAACTTAAAACAAACACCCAACTGTGAACTCGCTCAACTTTGTTGTTGACTCATTGTTACATGCCTTGCAGGTCATTAGGTACTCATGGAGCTTGCACAGGGTGGTGCGGTCGTTGTGGGACATGGCAGTGTGTGCCATGCTAAAAACATTACTTTATTTCGTACTTAATACTTACATTGGGTTTTACAATTATGCTTCCGCTAAACACTTAACTACGTTTTTTATTTGAAACACCTTTCATATTGTGTGGTTGAATTTTACTTATTACTTGTTATGTTCAATATGATTGGTGGCTTGATCCTAGTATGTCACGCTCCCTGCGGTGATACTCCGCTAGTGGGATTTTGGGGGTGTGACAATCTCCTCGGCTAATTGACCAACCTCAATAACCAAAGCCTCAAATGATTTGTCTCTCAGCACGTCTTTCTTTTTCATTTCTATCATCATATCGATACTCATATCGAGCTTAGAGTTTAACGAATCTTGAGGCTCCTCGTATGTCGGCTGAGGGGAGTCATGATAATAGTCATCATACTCCTCCAGGTAACTCGGGAAATGTGGCAAGTCGGGTTGATAGTTGTTGTAACCCTGCTCTTACTCATAATGGTAATCTAGCTCCGAATAGTAATATTCTTGATAATCTGGTGGTGGTGGTTGTCTAGCGTATGGATAATGTGAGGATGGATCATTGAAATCTTCATAATCCGCCCTCCTATATTCATACAGTCCGCTGAGGTAGTCTTCTCGGTCCTTGCAGGCTTGAACTTTTTCGTGGAAAACAGAGCAATCCTCTAAATAATGCTCTCCGCTTCCGTAACACTCACACGGATCATCATCTACCCAATTCATATTGAAAAGTAATTCCTGCAAAACATGTACCAGCACACACAAGCTTGACCACCCAAAGTAAAATCACGAATATACAAGAAAGAAAGAAAAAAACTAAACTAAAATCGAATAAGCAATGAAATACTAAGCGCACTAGCTCCCCGACAACGGCGCCATTTTGACATGACCGTGTCGTCCCGATCAGTCAAAACCCCAATTAAACCTACGTAGCTAGGGTAAGTTGGGTATCGTATCCACGAAGAGCAGGTGGTCAGTATTGCACGACCCATTCTATTAGTTAGACTATTTACAAATAATGTACAAGGTGATTATGAAGTTTGCTAATTTTATTTGTTTAACTAGTTTGAAAGGATATCAGAGTGAGCCGACAAATTGATATTATCTAAAACAATGATTTATTAACTAAACTTGTAAACTAAACTAAAAAGTTGAAGCAAGAAATTAGAATCACACCCGGTTCGATAATTGTAAGTCCTAGGGTTCCTACATGTTTTAATTCAACTCAATTGCATAACGATTAACGGATTTAGTGTACCATGACTTAGGTGCCAATAACTATCAACGACCCGAAGAACGGACAAGAATGCACTTTGTAATCAACACAAGTAAATCCTAACCACGACAACGCATAACTACACATAACCATTTCGCAAAGTCATAACTTTATCATCGTTCGACAATTTACGAATACGAAACAAATGTAAACTATTGTCAATGGTTTCAAAAACCAATACAAATTGTCACAAAGTTGAATCAAACTACAAATGCATAAACCCTAGAAAATACAACTACCTACACCGGAGTGAAACCGAAGAGACAAGCCACTCATGGTTGGGTGGACGCGATCAGCGGCCGACAAATACGAACACGGAGCCATAACCTTGAGCCTTGAGGAGTGGAGGTTAGGGTTGAAGGTGATGATGACACTTCATTTAAACACTACACATTGAGGACAATGTTTACCTCAAGTGTGGGGATGGTGGAATAATTGAGGGTTAGGGATGGTGGAGAATTGGTTAGGGTTTGAATGTTAGAAATGAAAGGTGGGTGTTAGAGATGAAGAATGTGGTGTTAGGGATTGATTGGGGAAGAATTGGATGATAGGGAATTGATCCAAGATGGGTTTTTATGCTTAGAAACTCGTAACCCCCGAAACAAGGTCAAAGAATCCGTTATAACTCGTCAAAACAACCAAGAAATCAAAATTTCGCGATACACAAAACGGAAGCCCGTCGCCGACTGGGGGGACCCCGTCGGCGACACCCTCTACTTTTGTTGTTTTTTGCGACGTGCTAATTGACTGGTTACGAGCTTTCTGGCGATGGGGTTAACCACGGGGCGTCGCCGACGGACCTAGGGGCGTCGCCGATGACCTCCCCAACTTCCATTTTCTATTTTTTTTTCATTTTGCACTCCCGGTTGACCCGTTTGATGTCCCGGTTGTCCGGTTTTCAACCCAGTGACTCATAAGGCTCCCAAAATGCTCCTTAAACTCCATTAAACCTACAAAACACAAATCTAATTAAAAGTAGGCTATTAAATATTAAAACTTATTTAAAAACATTAAGTTACACAATGACGAACACCGGTTTTCAACCACGTATCAATTTCTAAGTTATGTAAAGGTTATTTAAGTTATGTTAAGCATATGTTTATGTTCCAGAGTGTTTGTCATATTAAACTGATTACGTTTACGCACCAGTTTGCGTATAACTTTCCAGAAAGCGATAAAGAGTTTGAAATTAAACAAAAATCAAAACGTGCAAAATGTCAAACTTAAATAAACAAACATTGGGATCAAATCACATTGTTTTGTTGATAATTGAACTGTCTAGAGCTAATACAATGATTACAATCACAGATGTCACAGTCTCCCCTACTTGTGGAAATTTAGTCCCGAAATTTATTTAGAGGAAACTTGTGAGAATTGATGCGGATATTTCACCTTCATTTGAACTTCACGTTCCCAAGTAAATTCTGGTCCACATTTAGATTCCCAGCGAACATTGACAATAGGTATACGCTTGCGCTTGAGCCACTTGACTTCACGTTCCATGATTTCCACAGGTTTCTCAACAAAATGCATCGTGTTATCCACACGAATTTCATCAAGCGGTATGTGGAGGTTCTCATCAGCCAAACACTTTTTGAAATTGGACACGTGGAAGGTTGGATGAATATTTCCAAGTTCAGGAGGTAACTCTAATCTGTAGGCCACCTTTCTGATTCTTTCGACGATCTTGAATGGTCCAACATATCTAGGTGCAAGTTTTCCTATCTTTCCAAATTTGATCACACCTTTCCAAGGTGAAACCTTAAGTAAGACGCGATCACCGACTTGAAATTCTAAGGGCTTGCATCGTTTATCCGCGTAACTCTCTTGACGGCTTCTAACTGTCTGAAGGTTGTCGCGAATTTTCTTGACTTTATCTGTAGTCTCTAGAATGAGCTCAGGTCCAGTAAGCTGAGCTTCACCGATCTCATTCCAGCAGACTGGTGAACGACATTTTCGACCGTAGATAGCTTCGAAATGAGCCATATTGATGTTGGAGTGATAACTATTGTTGTAGGAGAATTCAATCAACGGAAGATACGAATCCCAACTTCCACCAAAGTCGATCACACAAGCTCTAAGCATATCCTCCAATGTCTGGATTGTTCTTTCAGATTGACCATCTGTTTGTGGATGGTAAGTTGTGCTCAAATTAAGTTGGGTACCCATAGCAGAATCGGGCATCTCTGTCAGAAATAATGTTCAAAGGAACGCCATGACGGGATACAATCTCATCCACATAAATCTTAGCAAGCTTGTCGGCAGATAAATCCTCATGGATTGGCAAGAAATGTGCTGACTTGATAAAACGATCAACAACTACCCAAATGGCATCATGACCTTTCTTAGTTTATGGCAACTTGGTAAGGAGATCCATAGCAATGTTTTCCCATTTCCAAACCGGTACCTCTGGTTGCACCAATAATCCAGAGGGATGTTGATGTTCAGCCTTAACCTTAAGACAAGTAAGGCATTTGGACACATATAAAGCAATGTCTTTCTTCATACCCAGCCACCAATACTGGGTTCGAAGATCCTTATACATTTTATCTGCACCAGGATGGATAGAATAACGAGATTTATGAGCTTCATCCATTAGCAAGGTGCGAAGATTGTCTTGATTTGGGACCCACAAACGGTCCATGAAATAATACAATCCATTGTCCTTCAGTTCAAGATAAGGCTTGATATGATATGGTAATTCTTTACCCATCAAGTCTTGTGTAACACAAGTATGTTGAGCCTGAGAAATACGGGTTTGAATGTCAGATCAAACTTGAACACAGTGAAGCTTGACACGCTCTTTATGACTCAATGCATCAGCCACGACATTCGCTTTACCAGGATGGTAGCGAATTTCGCAGTCATAGTCGTTTAGAAGTTCAACCCAACGTCTTTGCCTCATGTTGAGTTCTTTCTGATTGAAGATGTGCTAAAGACTTTTGTGGTCAGTGAAAACCACACATTTCGTGTGACAACCCTCATAAATCCAGGTATCCGTACAATTAATTAATAATAATTAAGTGCTTAATGACTGTGCTGAATTACTTAACTGCTTTCTGATTACTGCATCATACTTACATGTGCATCACATATTACATAATGTCACCTTATTATCACCTGCAAACTTTACTAACATACATGATGCACAAAGCACAATTAGCACAGTTAACGGATAGAACGGGAATATGCTGACGGGGTTTAGTATATAGGCAGGCAGTGTTTTGAGACCCAGTATGGGCCAGGGACAAGGTACTACACTAGTATGGTATGTAGGGAAGTAAGGACCATAAAACTGCGTCACTAGGTGATAGATAAAGTGTCGAAAAGTGCCTAAAACCTACTCAAAGTGCAGAATTCTGTATTTTTCAGCAAAATTCATCTTTTTAACATACTAGTATTATGCAGAAAATTGACTAAATGGTCCTGAATGCTTTCCTAAGTGTCGGGAATTAAAATCGTCACAAAAAGTTAAATAAAAGACACTAATCGGAATAACTTGACACTTTAACGAACCGGTATCTAACCGAACAACCGGACATTACCCGGAACACCAAAATTTTACCAGAAACATTGTTTTATTATTTCTTGGCTAGTTATGGTTCCCGAACACCCTAACATACTACATAATGCATCCTACACTTACAACACTAGATTTTTACACTTAACCTCCAACCATTTACCTACTTATCATTCAAAGTTACAATTAACCCCCCCCCCCATATAATTTACAGCCCAAGGGAGGACCCCACCACCAAGATTTTATTTTTATTTTATATTTGGATCTTGCTTGATATCTTGGACAAAATATTGGGAAGAAATCTTTATAAGTATGGCACTTGGATTTCATGATCATTTCATTTCATTCCTTCACAACTTCACTCCACCTCCCTCACTCTCTCCTCTCCCTCTCGGCCATTGAGGTGCCGCCACCACCACCACCACCATATTCATCCATCATTCATCCAATTTCAAGCTCATGTCAAGTGTTAGAAGGTGATCAAAGGAGTTTGGTGCTTGAAGAACTTGAAGAACCTTCATTACTTGCCTTCACCCACCATTTTCATCATCTTTTCTTCAAGTGTTCTTCCCTAGCTTAGAGCTAGTAGTAAGATTCTTTTTAACCTTTGTTGCTTCTAATTTTGATTTGTTAAAAGATATGTTATGTCATAAATCACAAGAACACTAAAAGACTTGAACTTGAATCATGAACATGAAGCTTAAAAATAATAAAATCTTGTTGAAATAATGATGATTAAAGCATGCATGACACTTGATTGTTATTTACTTGAGATTATGATGTTGATCATCATAAGGAGCTTGCTAGATTGTAATTAAACACATGATCTAGCAATAGAGAGGATGATTATGTGACAACATAAGATAATCATCCTCTTGTATGAACATGAACTTGAAAATAAGATGATTTCTTGAAAAACAATAAATAAAGTGAGCTAGTAATCTTATGAAATCTAAGATTCATGAATGATGTTTCAAGAAAACCAAGTTCAAAATACGATTTTTAGTAGAACTTGATTCTTACTTAAATATACACTTTACCAAGTTACTACAAGTTTTTGTGAAGAAATCAAGTTCATGATGTTATGAAAATTGTATAGTTTTTGCACTTGAGAAGTGTAATATGGTTAGAGATTGATTATTGATTGTTCGGAATGATTTTTGAAAAGAAAATGATATGCTTTAATAGCATGGGCACCTCCATTTTTAGGGGAAACTATGGCAAAATTTTCTAAAAATAAAAACACTTAGAAAAATATTTTCTAACAAGTATTTACAAGTATATTTTGATCATAAGTTTTCGATATAAACTTTGCCAAAATTTTTGTAACAAAAATACATGTATTGGAGGTTGGTTTTTATAAATAAAAAATTGGGCAAACATATATATTTAGAATATATATACATATTAAGACACTTGTATGATTATTTGTATACTCGGTGAAATGATTATATTATTTAGGGTAAAATAATATCACTTAACAAAGTGCCATGAAATTTACTATCGAAAATAATACCGTTACCTATATTTTTGGAAAATATTATTTTGGGTACAAGAAACGAAAATATGATTTTTGTACATATTACAAAGTTGTATCATCTTGTTGGAGAAAAAGAAAATATATTGTTTTTGGAAGTAAAAATATATTTTCCTAGTATATTTAGAAGATATATGATTTTTGGGAAAAATATATATTTTCTGGGCAATACATTATTTTTGGACAAAATGAGTTTACAAATATATTTTCAAAAGTGAGACTTGGAAATATATCATTTCGGAAATTACAAATACGAAAATACGAAAATACAAATATACATGTATAAGATACCCCATCCTTGGGAAGGAAATACGAAGTTAAATACTTGAGAGGTTTAATACAAAAATATTGTTTAAAGAATTATTCTAAAACCAAATATAATTTAAGTTGAAATATTAATTATTTTGACAAGTAATTATAACTTGGAATAATATAAGAAACGTAACTCAAGAACATAAATACTAAGCAAAGGCACGACCCGTTCGTCTAATAGACGTTAGTACACTGTAGGTAGTCGTGTTTGCTAACAGAGTTTGGGTTACGAGCTGAGGACGCAATACTGTGAGTTCATGTCCTCCTTTTCTTTTAATTGTTTTCAGTTTTATACTTCGGGGATGAAATACATGTTACGATTATTACAAACATTTTACACATGGTATGGTTAGCTTAAGGAGGGTTTACTACTAGATCATGTGAAGGGTGGGTACAACACTTAAGGCCATTAATCCTCGTCGTAGGACCGAGGGACATGAGTGATAAATCTATTTGGGTGTAGCGAGCCCACACCCATGCGGACCAGGGTGGCCCATGTGGTGACTGTGTCTTATTCCCGGAGACAAGTTTGCTAGGTTTGAGTTTTCCGGCACCATTTCACACATACCATTGGCTTTGCAACCCATTGGTGATCTCTTTTTCCTTATTGCTACATACCAGGGACATACATACATACAAGACATACTTTAAAGGTTTATTCATACACTCACACATGAACTCGCTCAACTTTTGTTGATTTTTTTTAAATTACATGTATTTCGGGGAACTAGTGGATCTGGTAAGGGTATGCATTTGTTGTCAAGCTGCGTTTAAATAAAAGATATCATCTGTGGTCGTAGAGTTTAAGGGATGTATCCTACTCCTGGACGGGATACATGTTCCTAAGCTCGGGTTTGTTTAAGTTCTTTTGTTGAGTCCTTGTGAACTCATTTAAACATGTTATGGTTTGTAACTTAAATTGGGTGTCGATGTTTTCAGACAAGTATATTATGGTGTTTTCTAAACTTAATTATTGGATGAATATCTTTTGGTTTTATCATATAGCATTGTTATGATTGAATGCTATGGTATCAAGAAGTCACACCAATAACCACGCTTCCGCAAAAAGTCAGGGTGTGACAGCTTGGTATCAGAGCTTCGATCGTAGCGAACTAGGATTCTTCTTGAGTCTAGACTACGATCATTAGGGCTCTCACGAAAACATTTTCATTACATACACGAAATGTCCAGATCCAGGAAAAAAATATTTTTACAAATAAAAGACACAAAGTACATTTCAAAGAATTCATTTATATTTCAGTCTGAGAGACTGGGGAGTTAGTCTGGGAGACTAGCTGGGTAATTCAGTCTGAAAGACTGGGGAGTTTGTCTGAGAGACTAGCTGGGTAATTCTGTCTGAGAGACTGGGGAGTTAGTCTGAGAGACTAGCTGGGTAGTGCAGTCTGAGAGACTAACTGGATAGTTCAGTCTGAGAGACTGGGTAGTCTGAGAGACTAGTTGGGGCAGTCTGAGAGACTGGGAGGTTTAGCCTGAGAGGCTGGGTAGTTCAGTTTGGGAAACTGGGAGGTCTACTCTGAGAGACTAAGTAGTTCAGTCTGAGAGGCTGGGTGGGATAGTCTTGGGAAGACTAGGATTGCATACATGCTTACATTATTATTACCTACATGCTTATTTGACGATTGTTGATATATGTGCATACTTATGATTGATTTGTTACAGACACCATGTCCTCTTCTGATAGTAGAGTATCAGATATCATAGACCCTATGGCTATAGTTTCAGATGACGAGATGGCCACAGATCCAGAGATGCTTTCAGATGATACTGATGACTTTCAGTCGTTTGCTTTACCAGATTTTGAAGACGACATACCACTAGCTGATGGTCTTCCTGGCGAGGATCTACCTCTTGTTCAGATCCCTGCTCCTCTTCCTCTTGCTGCAGTTCCTCTTGAGGGTCTGCCTCTAGACGCTATGTCTGACGAAGACATCGATCTTTTTATTGAGGGTCCCCCTGAGGATGCCCAGGATGGTGGGGCTCCCGTCGATGATGTCGTTATCGATCCACTTGTTGAGATTCCAGTTAGTGATACCATTGTTGTTCCACATGAGGAGATTCTCGTTGTCGAGGCTCCTTCTGACCATTCAGGTCCTGATTCTTTCGAGTTAGTGTCTTCCACTACCTTACATGCTTTGGGATTACAGCGATATCCCACTGATTCGGATTCTGACACAGCTATGTCAGCCGCGCCTGTTGGTCCACACCACGATGATCAGGATTTTGATTTTTATGACGAGTTTGATCCAGTCTTTCCTCACGACTTTGACCCTGATCATGAGATTGAGTTTGTTCCTGATTAGCATCCTTTTGAGGCACTTGTTGATCCTGATTTCAATCCTGAGCAGGAGATTATTTTATTCCTGCTAAGCAGCCCATTGATGCACCTATCGTTCCTGACGTTCAGCTCTTTGATATACCCACTGATCATGAGCTTGCTCCAGCTGACCCTGAGCCTTTGATTGTACCAGAGCCTATACCTGCTCATGATCCTTTGCCCAAGCATGACCCTGCACCTACCAATGTACCAGTTGTTGCACCACCACTACCTGACCCGATCCATGTACTTGATGATCGTGCCCCTTTTGCAACCCAAGTTGACCCTAGATATGCATTCACCCACAATGGGTGGATCGAGGACGACGATGACCTACCTCCGTTTGTTAGACCAGTTACTCCCCCTCCTGCACCCATCGACTTTGCCCCATTTCACCCACACGTATCTGATGTTCACCGCGCAGATTTACCCATCACATTTCTACAGGATATCCCTCTTCCCCGTCCCGGGGAAGGATCATCGAGTCAGCCGTCTTGTCACCTACCACCTGTGTCAGCAGCCTATCCGTTCATGCCACCGTTTGCATCTACTGCACCTTTTGCTACTACACCATTGGGTGAGCCACTGACTTGGTTTCCGCCCTACACGATGCCTGTTACTGATCCATACCATCCCTTCCATGCTGGATACAGGAGGGATGATATACTTTTGTCGCTACAGCTCCAGCAGGATATGTTGAGTCGTCAAGTCACGGAGCTTGAGAGGATCCCGCGTCCTCCACCAGGTACTGGTCCATCACAGTTTGCTGCTCCATTATTTCCTTACCCGGATTTCGATATTCGATTCCTTACGATGGAGAAGCAGATTAGCTGTTTGTTGTAGCTCCTTCATACTCTAGGGGAGGAGCTAGCGCGTATGGGCCGTTTGCTTTTCATTCCTCCGCCTCATCCTCCTCCTCCATCAGCTTAGAGGTTTTTGGTTTTATGCAGATTAGCATGTTTTTTATGAGGGTGCAACTATTGAGCCAGATTGCACGACCCTTTTGACTTTTGACTGTTGTAGTTGAATAGATGATTTGGACTAGGGTGATGAGACCCTGTAGTCCCTTTTTATGTATAGTACATTGTGGAACATGTAAAACTGTATTCGTGGTCATTAATGTCTGAAAGCTCAATCGCAACATTCCCATTATATACATTGTCGAATTACTTGTTTATGCTATGATCGAGATATTATGTGCTTACCTGCTTAATGAAAGCTTAATCGCAAACTCCTCATTAAACGTGTTACTAATATGCAGGAAGGTGCTATAATTGTAATGTATGTGTTTGTTTGATATACCCTCATTTAACATGATTCCACTTACTTGCTTATACTATGACTATGTTGTTGCCTGATGTGTTGGTATGATGATTTATTACGTGCAAATACATATGATCTCCAAATAACTATTTACTTTCCCTGAACAAACGAGACCTAACTAACCCGAACTTCTTTCTAGAAGTTGTCTCATCAAAAGATCATTCAGCTGCCCATGACTGAGGCAGAGCTACAAGAACTGATTTCACAAACAATAGCACAGCACGAGGCCCTGTGCTCCGAACCTAGCGGGGGTACCTCAGAAAACAACCCACCTTATGGTTGTACCTACTGGCACTTCCTCAACTGCGAGCCTCTGAAGTTCGACGGCACTGGAGGTGCCATAGCCTTTGTGAAATGGACCGAAAATATGGATTCCGTTTTTTGAATGAGCGGATGTACGCCAGAGCAACAAGTCCTATATGTGTCGAGATTGTTCCAAGATGGGGCCTGGTCATGGTGGAACTCTCAGATTTAAATAATGGGCGTAGCCGCTACGAACGCTTTAACATGGGATGAGCTGAAGGAAATGATGCGTAGGGAGTTTTGCTCCCCGATGGCAATCCAGAAACTGGAATTCGAATTCCGGAAGCCAAAGATGGAAGGTCCAAATGTGGCGGAGTACGTGCAAAAACTTCATGACTTGTCACGAGTTGTCCCGTACCTAGTGGAACCAGAGTTGAAGAGGATGGAGCCATTCATCTGGGGACTAGTGCCTCAGATCCTGCGCTTAATGACGGTATCAGCCCCGCCAACAACCATCGATGCGAACAAGTTAAGTGCGGCGCTCAGTAAAGAAGCGATTAGACTGAGATAATTTTCAATCCCTGACGTGAAGAAGGAAACGCAGGTAGAATCACCCGGAAAGAATGAAAGGAAGCTCACTGACTTCGAGGAGGATACCCGAGCGAACAAAGCCAAAAAGGAAAAAAAAGTACATGGGTAAATTACCTAAGTGCAACGAATGTCAGAGTCATCATACCGGGCAATGCAAAAATGAAAAGTGTGATAATTGTGGCAGAGTGGGACACTGCAAGGAGGCATGTTGGCGTCGGAAGAAACGTGGAAATCAAGGTCAAGTTGGTAATAGAAAATACGGAATGAACAATGACAATAATAACTATCAGGGCGGAAATGGCGACAATTAAGAACGTAGACAAGGGTGTTTTAACTGCGGTGACATGGGGCACTTTCGGAAAGATTGCCTAAGGGAGATTAACCAAGACCGTGAAGGAGCACCCAACATTGGAGCTCGTGAAGCATGCCAGGATCCAGACGTGGTTGCTGGTGCATTCTCTATCAACCAAATATTCTGCATCTATGTTGTTTGATACCAGTGTTGACCATAGCTTCATATCACACGAATTTAACAATACACTTGGTTTAGTAAAGGGGTAAGTTAGATGACCCACACTCAATAGAACTAGCTAATAGGAAGCCCCGACATGGTAACCGGGGTGGACCACTTGTCGAGCAAACGAACGATGGTTGATATCAACACCCGATAATGGGAGACGAAGCAATCGTGACTCACGGAGCAGGATACGCCTCTACAAACTACTAGTGCTTGAAGACATGGAGGTTTTCACGCAAGGGATGCGTTGCCTTCTTGGCTCAATGTCATGGACAAGGGAGCCGAAGAACCAAAAACTCGAAGATACCCCTGTGATAAGGGAATATCCTGAGGTTTTCCAAGAAGGATTGCCAGAATCACCTCCTCAACGACGAGTCGAATTTCGCATGATTTTAACTCCAGATGTCGCGCCCGCAGTCAATGCACCTTAGCGACTTACACCTTCGGAAAGGCAAGGATTAACAGTGTAGCTTCAGTAGATGATAGAGAAGGAAGCTAGCATACCAAGTTTCCCGTTTTGAGTAACCCCGGTTTCGCTCGTCAAGAGGAAGGACAATGATTTTCAAATGAGCATCAACTACCAGGAGCTGGACAAGCTAATCGACAAGAGTCGGTGACTCTTGATAAGGGTCAACGAATTATTTATTTAACTAACTATGAGGACCCAACTACTATTTTAAGACTGTTCGATAATTGAGTGTCATTATATGTGGATTCAAGAAGAAAGTATACCGGGGAATTGTGGGACAATAACATGTTTTAAACCTGCATGAAAAGTTTGATTTCTGCACAACGCACAAAACAAATTTTACGCAGAATGCGAGACTTTGAACCTAGAAAACATGTGCTTAATCCTTTAGGAACCCAGGCCAAAACTCATAGAGGTTGTCACTTAGGAACCACACCTGTTAACTCAAGCAAACCCCATCATCCTGATAAATATGCTACTTCAGTTAACCAAATAGAAAGTACTCAAATTTCTTTTGAATTTCCGCTTTTGTTTCTAGCAAGTAGATGCTTACATCTCTACTCCCCCTAAATGGTAGTTGCATCGCGCCAATCTTCTTCGCTGAGAGCGAACGCACATTTGTTTCGATACTTGGTCATTTCTTCATTTTAGCAAATAATCATTGTTTCAGTACTTGGAAACTCACATGTCACACATGCACCACTTGTTACGCATGTGGTTTCGTTTCGGAAAACGCTTCATTAAAATTTAAATATTAATTTGCTAAACCCAATTACTGATTTGTGATTTGAATGACCTACATTATTGTAATTGTTGACTCCCTTGTTATCAAGTCAGTACACTCTCTTGAAGCTTCCTTTCCTTCAAATTACATTCATGGTTTATCTTCGTAACCATACTAAGATTCCCTTTTTGGTGCATACGTTTATTGTCGGGTTACGCCGAAACCAAGTTCAATTGCTTGAACTTATCCATTTCGTCTATTCGGTTTAAAACGTCATATGATGTATTGGGAGCATCATATTCAAATATTTTTGAAAGTATTCTTTTGCTTCGAGCCGTAGTAGACTTGCTTGGTCTGCAGCTCCTCTAAATCGTTTATTGATTTCGATACCTTACGGTGATTCTTTCACGAAATTGAAGCTTGCGCTAATCTTGGTTACACACCTTATACACGGAATTAATTGTTTATTCGTTGAGCTGCCCTAAATCCGTTTTGTTTATCGACTAAAGCGGTCTCAACACAGTTATGTGTTAAGGCGATGGTACATTGATTCATATTATATCACAGTGTGCCTCCTAACGATTCTTTCATTATCAACCGAATGCCTTGCGGTACTTGTTACTTTTTCACCTTCGATCGGAAAGAGTGGTTCTTTGAGGTTCCATATCCAACAGAAAATTCTATGACATTGTGTAAACCAAATCTTCAGGCTTGTTTCAGTACAATTTTATTTGATCTCAGACACAGTGAAATTGTTCAGTCACCACTATATTTGAATTATGTCACCACGACACCTTGTGGTGTCGTTACAAGTTTGTAGCTTGTGCTAATCATGGTCAACCGTTTCACACAAAACTACATATACTTTTGTTTGATTTATCATTTAAACATTCCTGATGCAACTACGAATCAGGACATTGATACACCAGATTCGCTTGTATTTCATTCGGTGTATTTTCGTAATTCAAGAATGTCAACACACTAATCCTTACCATTTATTTATTCGAAGGTCGGCAGATCTTTTTCATATTCAAGTTGCTGATTTTGAGTCCATATAAGCGGATGCTAAGGTTTATGAGTACTCAGTTACGCCGGACTATACATCTATACACCTCGTGTTCTTTAGCATCAATTCTGAGAGACGCACCCTTTAACCATTAGGATCTTAACATGGTAAAATACCCTTGGTTTCGCTTGATTCGAATAAATTTTGCTTCGGTTTTGTGGATATCTACCTCAGTTCTATTCATATACATACACTTATAATGTAACCCTAAGGAGTTAAAGTAGTATAAATTTCGAGGACGAAATTTTCTTAACAGGGGGAGAATGTGACAACCCTCATAAATCCAGGTATCCGTACAATTAATTAATATTAATTAAGTGCTTAATGACTGGGTTGAATTACTTAACTGCTTTCTGATTACTGCATCATACTTACATGTGCATCACATATTACATAATGTCACCTTATTATCACCTGCAAAATTTACTAACATACATGATGCACAAAGCACAGTTAGCACAGTTAACGGATAGAACGGGAATATGTTGACGGGGTTCAGTACATAGGCAGGCAGTGTTTTGAGACCCAGTATGGGCCAGGGACAAGGTACTACACTTGTATGGTGTGTAGGGAAGTAAGGACCATAAAACTGCGTCACTAGGTGATAGATAAAGTGTCGGAAAGTGCCTAAAACCCACTCAAAGTGCATAATTCTGCATTTTTTAGCAAAATTCAGCTTTTTAACATACTAGTATTATGCAGAAAATTGACTAAATGGTCCTGAATGCTTTCCTAAGTGTCGGGAATTAAAAGCGTCACAAAAAGTTACATAAAAGACACTAATCGGAATAGCTTGACACTTCAACGAACCGGTATCTAACCGGACAATACCCGGAACACCAAAATTTTACCAGAAACATTGTTTTATTATTTCTTGGCTAGTTATGGTTCCCGAATACCCTAACATACTACATAATGCATCCTACGCTTAAAACACTAGATTTTTACACTTAACCTCTAACCATTTACCTACTTATCATTCAAAGTTACAATTAACCCCCCCCCCCCTATTTAATTTACGGCCCAAGGGAGGGCCCCACCACCAAGATTTTATTCTCATTTTACATTTGAATCTTGCTTGATATCTTGGACAAAATATTGGGAATAAATCTTTATAAGTATGGCACTTGGATTTCATGATCATTTCATTTCATTCCTTCACAACTTCACTCCACCTCCCTCACTCTCTCCTCTCCCTCTCGGCCTAGGAGGTGCCGCCACCACCACCATATTCATCCATCATCCATCCAATTTCAATCTCATTTCAAGTGTTAGAGGGTGATCAAAGGAGTTTGGTGCTTGAAGAACTTGAAGAACCTTCATTACTTTCCTTCACCCACCATTTTCATAATCTTTTCTTCAAGTGTTCTTCCCTAGCTTAGAGCTAGTAGTAAGATTCTTTTTAACCTTTGTTGCTTCTAATTTTGATTTGTTAAAAGATATGTTATGTCATAAATCACAAGAACACTAGAAGACTTGAACTTGAATCATGAACATGAAGCTTAAAAATGATGAAATCTTGTTGAAATAATGATGATTAAAGCATGCATGACACTTGATTGTTATTTACTTGAGATTATGATGTTGATCATCATTAGGAGCTTGATAGATTGTGATTAAACACATGATCTAGCAAGAGAGAGGATGATTATTTGACAACATAAGATGATCATCCTCTTGTATGAACATGAACTTAAAAATAAGATGATTTCTTGAAAAACAATAAATAAAGTGAGCTAGTAATCTTATGAAATCTAAGATTCATGAATGATTTTTCAAGAAAACCAAGTTCAAAATATGATTTTTAGTAGAACTTGATTCTTACTTAAATATACACTATTTTTGGTGATAAAATAAGTGTAAGAGCACTTTATTTACAAGAAGAGTTCAAAAGAATAATTTTTAGAAAGATCATCCAACAAGTTGTAAACACCTAGTTTCTTTAAGAATGAGATTTTTAAAGGAATAAACACACTTTAAAGGGTAACTAAACCTACTAAACACTTTACCAAGTTACTACAAGTTTTTGTGAAGAAATCAAGTTCATGATGTTATGAAAATTGTATAGTTTTTGCACTTGAGAAGTGTAATATGGTTAGAGATTGATTATTGATTGTTCGGAATGATTTTTGAAAAGAAAATGATATGTTTTAATAGCATGGACACCTCCATTTTTAGGGGAAACTATGGCAAATTTTTCTAAAAATAAAAACACTTAGAAAAATATTTTCTAACAAGTATTTACAAGTATATTTTGATCATAAGTTTTCGATATAAACTTTGCCAAAATTTTTGTAACAAAAATACTAGTACTGGAGGTTGGTTTTTATAAATAAAAAATGGGTAAACATATATATTTAGAATATATATACATATTAAGACACTTGTATGATTATTTGCATACTCGGTGAAATGATTATATTATTTAGGGTAAAATAATATCACTTAACAAAGTGCCATGAAATTTACTATCCAAAACAATACCGTTACCTATATTTTTGGTAAATATTATTTTGGGTACAAGAAACGAAAATATGATTTT